>JAUUDZ010039855.1:0-10760 GCA_032361705.1 Panulirus versicolor
CTCTCTCTCTCTCTCTCTCTCTCTCTCTCTCTCTCTCTCTCTCTCTCTCTCTCTCTCTCATGGCGTCCATGAAAGACACTTGTTTCACATCCGAAATCATATACCAGTCAGACATAAATACACGATCATCCCATCAGTGATGATATCCAGGAATATACCAAAAGAGAGAGAGATAAAAAAAAAGAACTATCGGGGAAAAATATCCGAGGCTCGAGGACAGGAGAAAATAGATCACGTTTGGAAAGATTTCTTTTCATCTCGAGACCAGGAGATTTTAGAATAGCGCTAATGGAGAAACTTTTTAAAACTTGCCATGTGGTTCAGGTCAGGCGCAATGATCCTCGGACAGAGACAACAAAGATGAGCAATCACAGTCCACTCCAACACGCCAGACATGCGGTGAGCACTACGCGCTAGCCCTGCCACCCTGGTAAGGTCTCGTCGTAGGTATTTGTAAGTAGGTAGGTAAGTCTTAAGTCTCTCAGTCCCTCCTGAGGGGCGCCCCATTTGACCAGTAGCTTAAGTCTTGACGCCGGCTACACTGGGGAAACAATATATTCAGTTTCGCAGATATATAGTGACGCTTTACCCCCCTCCGCTTCACCTGGGGGGGGGGGAGCGAGAGAGAGAGAGAGAGAGAGAGAGAGAGAGAGAGTGGAGAAAGATACTAAAACGTCTGGGATCTTTTAATTCCTATGATCAAATTGAAGTTCTTAAAATCACTTAGAATTCACATCTCCGCGTTATAATTCCCAAACCAAGTTTTTAAAATCGCTTAAAATTCACATCTCCGCGTTATAGGCCCCAAAGAAGTTCTTAAAATCACTTAAAATTCACATCTCCGCGTTATAATCCCCAAACGAAGTTCTTAAAATCACTTAAAATTCACATCTCCGCGTTATAATCCCCAAACGAAGTTCTTAAAATCACTTACAATTCATGTCTCCCTCAAGTTCTGATCTCCCAGAGTCCCTCTTACGACCGGAATGTGAGTGATAAGAGTTCAGATGTTTATGGCTCTATCGCTTGGCTTATCTTTATCTTCTGTGGCATTATTTTCTGCCTCCCAGACTCCTGTGGATTTCAATGCTGGTGCTGAAGGGTCAACGACACTGATTATCCGAGGCTGCTACTGGGGAAGAGGGATTACTCGCTGTGTACATCCCTGTGGGTGTGTGTGTGTGTGTGTGTGTGTGTGTTTAAAGGGAATCTCATCAACTGTTGAAATTTGAAATGCCTATGTATTGTCTTTACTTGTACGTATCTTGCCTGTATCTTTCTGTATCTACAGAGCCATGTCTGCGGGGATGACCCTGTGCATCTGGAGAATGTTCTTGTGAAATGTTCGCCAGATCTTACTAAGGCTGGCGTGGGCCTTGTCTGTAGACGACCCCGTTCCCAGTTTTCCTTTGTTAATCGACAAAGCCAGACGTCCAGACCGGACCAGACATCCGCCCTGGAAAATAATATATGTCACCGCAGTCCACCGATCTGTCACCTCAGCAGCATATTCCACCCCACACGCAAACTCTACTTACTGCCAGCATTGCCCCATGCGTCTCTCTCTCTCTCTCTCTCTCTCTCTCTCTCTCTCTCTCTCTCTCTCTCTCTCTCTCTCCTCATGAATCTGCCAACACTGGTGAGTGTACGGACATCCCCCTCATGAATCTACCTCCTATAGTGACTGTAGAACCCTCCTCATCAGTCTTCCTCCTACTGATTACTGAAGAACTCTCTTCTCTTCAGTGTAGAACCGTCATCCACATCAAACTACTACCCTTAATGATCGTAAAACCCTCCCGGTCATCAATATATCACTACTTATAAAATGTAGAACCCTCTACCTCATCCATCTCCCACCACTTATAACTGAAGAACCCTATTCCTCAACAATCTACTAACACTCGTACCTTTAAAAATCTTCATCCCATCCATCTACCAGCAATGACTGAGGAACTCCACTCCCTCACGGGCGCATGCTACCACAACTGACTTGAACTACCACCATCAGCGAGTACAGAACCCCTCCTCCTCCTCCTCCCGCACACGCCACCAGCAGCGAGCCTGGGTGGAATCTCCTCGTCCGACTCTCCATCTAGTAAGAAAGCGCCCACTTCACTATGTCACAAGGCAACCACCTCGGCAAGATCCCCTCTCTCCCCTCCTCCCGGAGATAATGCCGTAATCCACCTCACCCTAGTGGCCTTCCACCGCATCACCCTGCCCTTGCCTCTTGCCAACAGCTGCCACATGGGAATGACTTCATCTCCCGCGGCTCTGACCTCAAAAACCCTGATATGATGGCTGTAACCTAACACAGACCCGCAGCCATTTGTGTAAAGGGCTGAAGAGGCAGATTTTCGGCGGGATGGGGAATGGGACAGCCTTGGAGGAACGAAAAATGGCACATGTTGGAGTTTACATAACCACTCATAATCATACTTTTTAGTAGCGAATATAAGTTACATACCTAAAGTATCATGTCACATTTCTATACAAAGTATCATTGCGATTAATCAGGAAACTTACGAGTGATTACCTTCAAAATGAACGTAATGAGTGAGTGATTACAGAGTTTAATCTCGTCGTCAGGTAGGTAGCAATGACGTGGGCGGACTGGCCGGGGAGGACAAGGGTAGAGCGAACATATCTGTGTAATAACCTGCGTCGTATTGACGTGTGGGAGCCATCTATTATGACAGCACTGCGACACCCGTGGTTGAGGGTCGCGTGTGGCACACAGCGTCAGACGTGCTATTAACATTTACGGAGATGAGCGTGACTGTATGATATCCATTCGTTAATCTACCTACTTCTCGTCTTTATTAACATTATTTCATGAATGATTTGCATTCGTCAGTCAACCAACCTCTATCCTATTATTTTCATTCTCATCCATCTATCTTTCATATACGTTGAAGGGTACGAAGGCAGAATACTCAGTCTAGTGATGTTCTTAGGTATAAATTCCTGGGTCAGTGAGTGAGAGCGAAAGAATACGGCAGCACTTCTGGTGTGGCATGAGCCGTATGACTGCGTTTAAGAGAGCAATAAAGCTAGTTTTAAGATTGACTCGGGTTAATATGACAGTAGAGGACGAGAGGTGAGTGAGTGTAACTGTTTATTCACAGTAGTAAAATGCGTGGACAAGAAAGGAATGCACTTTGGGGTAAAGTTTGAGCGAGTGTTTTGGTCAATTTTGTTACGAAAGGTCCAAATCTTGGCACATGGGGATCTGAATGCAAGAGTGTGTGATGTGGCAATTCAGGGCGTAATTGGGGTATATCTACAACTCTTTTTTTCTGTATCTTCACTGAATTTCAATCATATCAATTTCATCTCATTACGTGTGCTATATCTCCCTTCTCCCCACCTTCTATCTCCTTGCTATGTACATGCTATACTCATCTTTATAACATCTGTTCCTTTTTAATGCCATTCATTTCATCTGCTATACTTCTGTAATTTACCCATACGCACAGGTCCTTTCGAATTGCGTAATACATGTGCGGTGGAGGGCAGACAGCCCATTGCACCCTTTCTGGACGCCAGGTCACTACACCGAACCTCCTGAGGCCACAACACAGAGCGAGTCTAGCAACGGAGCAATGCGATTCGAACGGAGACTCGTCCAAAAATAAAAAGAGTTGGGAAGAATATTAGTATGAATATCGTCCGTTACTGCTAATAGATGAGGAATAAGTCTCAAGTATTCTGCTTACGGTAAGAACAAGTGGAACCAGGATTCGAACCTATGCTCTGACCATGGGCGCCCCGAGAATGCACCGCAGTCAGCATTTCTGGTCACTGTACCACAAGAATAAGGTAAATCGTCTCGAAAGTCTTCTGATGACAATGAGGACATTTGATCCCTGCGTACTTGAGGCATTTGTTACATAAGAAGAGACAAAGGAGATCGGTTTACTTTCCGTGACGAAGGTGTAGAGTAAGTCGTGGTATGATGGAAGTAAGTGACTGGCAAAGCTGAATGAAGGAAAGCAACTTTTATCTACGCAGCCCGAGCAAATAAAAGGAAATCACAACAATGGCTTCGTACCCGGATGATTTATATTTTGATAAGAATACAAGAAAGCATTGGTTTGGAAACGGTTGAATACAAGAAAGCGTTGGTTTGCAAACGGTTGAATACAAGAAAGCGTTGGTTTGGGAACGGTTGAATACAAGAAAGCGTTGGTTTGGGAACGGTTGAATACAAGAAAGCGTTGGTTTGGAAACGGTTGAATACAAGAAAGCGTTGGTTTGGAAACGGTTGAATACAAGAAAGCGTTGGTTTGGAAACGGTTGCTGAGTGGAGGTACCTCGGCTAATAGGATTGCAAGCAACTATAGAGCGTCTCGAGCAGACATATGGGCACTTGCCTGATTGATAGCGGCTGGGAGTGCATCGTTGTAGACTGTACCGGACCAACAAGCTTAGTTCGGTTTTCTTCCACTTGTATCATGTTCTGTTCTAAGGTTCATACCGTCGTGCTCAGAGGTCGTACCGTCTGGCTCAAGAGACGGTGCATTCGTATTCAAAGGAGCGTCGTACCTTCGTGTTCTAAGGGTCGTGCCCCACCGTGTTCCAGGAACGCACCGTTCCCCTTAAGGTATTAAATTCGTATCCTCAGGTGGTCAAAATAGGCGTTGCTTGAATGTCATTATAGGTGTGTGAAACGGTGTGCGTGTGCCAGACACATCAGCATGTAGGTCAGACACGTTATATACGCTTACATACTCTTGCATGAGTTCGAAACACATGTCTCTCTTCATATGCTGGGATGATGACACTGTGCGTGTTTTATACCGTCGCCTTACGTATTCTAATCTCCTATCATGTGCGTCTTATGCACGTCAGATAACATGGTCGGAGAATGTTAGCATACATGTCTTAAATATGCCATCAAGAGCCCTAAATACATCAGAATGTCTCCTGAATGTTGTTCTGGTGTCGTAAACATGTCAGAATACGTGTCTTGGACATGCACGTGTCGTAAGACAATGACAACACGTGTCCTGAGCATGTCCGAATACATTATGATAATACAGATGTATCTCATGTGTAAGACACGTACATAAGTGACCACAAATAGATGTTACATTCAACCCGATGTTCTCCAAGTACAATTCAAAGCAAGTATAATCATATGACTCCAGTAATTACTAGTAATCAGTCGACAGACATTATGATTGGTAATTATACATGGTCTGAGGACGGGTTGCTGCAGAATGGTTTCTTCAGTAATCATCTGTAGCTATTTTTATATATCTATAATACACACACACACATATATATATATATATATATATATATATATATATATATATATATAAATTATATGTGTGTGTGTATTACAGTTTCTTTTGCAAACTTTTACAATAACCATATAACTTTTTTTCAGATTTCTTCGTTTTTTCAAGGTGTATAGAATCTTTTTATATGGTAGGGGAGGCTGTGTAGGATACTTCCAAGGTTTGTCTCAACGTTTCAATTTGAATCCATCAAATTATCCTCAGGAGTGTGTGGAGAGGTCAGTGGAGCAGCTAGGGTGATTGAGAGTAGCTGGGCGTGGCTGGGTGAAATCTGTAGGCGGACGTGCATGTAGTGCTGCGGGCTCATTGGTTGTAACGCGGTGCTGGGGCTTGTAGTCACCTGCCTTGGGCAGTGTTCTGATTATTCAGTTTTTGTTGTACCTTCATAATTGATGCTTGGCGATGTGTAGGTGTTTTGTGTCTTGTTTACGGCGTAGTACCTTTGCAGATTTATCAATAGTCTCTCATGTGACGCTAATTTTATGCTTCTTGGTGCCAAGTAGTTAGATGGAGCCTTTTCGTAGCTGTGTGACGAGTCTTCTGGACCGCCCACAGGTTGTGTTTCCCATGTAGGTTTTGCTAGTAAAGATCTTAAAGTCTTCTTATTGACATTTGAACTCATAAATTGTTGGTTTATTTGGCATGTGTCTTGTTTCTTCTATAGCTGGTTTGGTCATGATGAGGTCGTCCGTTTATTGTTTCTGTAATAGATAACGAGACTGACTGTCGTATGTAGTCTGGTTGACGTTTCTGGAGATAATGTGGCGTATTACATATTCATCTGTCTTGTACGCTGTTGACATCTGGTTTCAGTGCTATACTTAGTGTCCTGTTGTGTTACTTATAGTTTCTGCCGCCGTGAGCTTGTTTTGTATGAAGAATTGTAGCTGTCCTGCCAATTCGGAGTTCTTGTAGCTGTTGTTGATGTGGTTCTGTTTGATAAGGCGAGTTTCTTTGTGGAAGAAACACCAATTAGATGCCGTCTAGCATTCTCGGTGTAACGTTACGTAAATGACTTCGTAGCGTTAGGTACTTTGGGTTTCTTGGGAATGGAGGTTCTGCAGCCATAGGTGACGCCATTCACCCATGACATCTAGGAATGGCTTCTTGCTGAGGCCCAACTCATGAATATCAGAATCGAGTTCTCTTCCATTGGTGTCTTAAGGTGGCTGAGGTGTGTTTCGTCTCGGACGATTATGTAGATGTCATCGACGTATCTACAGTATGTAGAAAGTCGTAGCGAGTCATCCTGTCGGGCTTTCAAGGTGGTACATATAGAATGCACCGAACGTGCTCGCTAGTGGCGAGCCCTTGGCCACTCCTGTCTGGTAGTACAGGGTGTTGTCAGTGTATGGGAATGGAGCCCGTGTGGTGCAGACTTTCAGACTCTTCTGTACGGCGGTGTGTGGGATGTTTGGTGGGTGTATTTCTGGGCGGCTGTTTACGTTTTCGCAGGTGATGTCGACTGTGATCTATGGGAACGTTAGTGAATAGGCTCCCAACATCAAGATATGATGCAAGCCCAGCTGGATTAACGGAACGAAGAACCTAAAGGATTTCATCCCTGGAGTTGATTATATTTTGTGTTGAAAGATACCTCATCATGATGATGTCAAGTTATTTGGCAGTGAAGTTAGTACATTGGAGTGGTGACATGAGAAATGATGGAGGTGGTAAAGGTTTGCTTGTCTCATGGATCTTGTCGTTGCCATGCACGTATTCGAGTGTGTGGTGGCCTGTGATGGGAGACACCATCTCTAGAATCGTCAACCACACAAGACAACAAAGTCAAGCTAGTTATCTATTATAGAAACGTAGATACAAGTAACTTTGTCTTGAGCATCCAGTTATACAAAAAACAAGGCAGATTTTAAAGAATTCAACGTAGTTTTTGAACTCTAATGTCAACAAGGAGACTACGAGCGCCTTAACAACATGACCTACATGGGAACCACAACCTACACACTCGACAGAAGACATAGCCTACACCTACAAGAAGGCTTCATCATTTACATTTCATTAAGAAGCACAACACTGCCCCTCATACGAGAGAAGGTTGTTAAATCTACAAGTTCACTACACCGCGAACAAAGCACAAGAAGCCTACACATTTCCCAAGCAATTATCATTGATAAACAGCAACCAAAAATCAACAACTAGAACACAGAACAAGACAAGATACTATTGCCACATGCCCCAGCATCGCGTTACAACCAATGAGCTCGCAGCACTAAATGCACGTCCGTCTACAGGTATTACCCAGCCACATTTTTCGAAGTACAATCATTCTCACCTCCTCCAATGACCTCTCCACACGCTCCTGAAGTTGATTATATGGATTCAAATCGAAAAGTTGAGACAACCCTTGGATGTGTCTTACACAGCCTCCCCAGCCATGTATAAAGATATTAGGCAACTTAGAAAAATCAGAAGGAATCCAATGAGAAAAACAGGTATCTGATCATTTAACAATAAACTGTGTGTGTGTGTGTGTATTTCTTAACATAACAATCTAACCTAAACACTAAGACAAGTTTAACTTGAAAGTGCGGTAGAAAATATGATCGCCATCTGAATGCAAAATTGCATTGTCGCATTTAACCCAAGACATAGATATGTAAACTAATATAGATGTTCAGATATTAATGATAATCATTAGGTATTATTCACATACTATTGTCCCACCGTTGCTCGGCCGAGCAGAGCAGAGAACTTAAGGAATTAAAGCATGATTACTGATTGGCCATTTGATCGTCAGGCTTATCAACTGCCACGTGAGTCGGGCCGTCCGCGACAAGTTATAACAAGCGAAATCTTGGAGGTCGTCAAGAATATTCTAATACCATAAAAGCACTCACCGACTCACGATCTTTGATATAACACCATCACTTACACTATTTACTTCACTACACGACACTATTTACTCACACGAGGGCAGTGTGTGGCGATGGTGAAGGAATACCCCGTCGAAGGCGACGACGGAGTTGATGAGAGTACCTTGCGTGCCCTGGGCCTCCACTCGGCAGTGGCGGGAGTTATACCATCATCGTGTTTGCCCTTCAAGACGTTCCGTATGTTCTGATCTTTCAGACCTTCGGTTCGCTCTTCTCTCAGAGGTATCGGAGGCTTAACCCCCCTGCTTCCGAGGACATCATAATGTCGATAATACCGTGCATGAAAGCTGACCCAGAGAGCTGCTCCCTCAAACGTGTGCAATGCTTCAGAACTATTATATGCCATTCACTTGGGTATACGAGTCTTACTATAGGTAGTGTTGCTTGAGGTGCTGGAAGATCAGAGCAAAAGAACCGAAACCAGCGCCCCCTAACCACAACAGAGCTCCATAGAGCTTTCCATGATTTCTCTTGACTGCTTCGTATGTCCTGGTTCAACCCAATGATAGCATGTCGTCTGTTGTATATCACATAGCTCTAATTCGTGCTTTCACTTGCATGCCTCTCACTCTCCTGCATGTTCAGGCGCCAATAACTCAGCATTTTACACTCCATCTGTCCACCTCACACACTGTCTTCCTCTCCTTTTGGTCAGTCTTTTTTGGCCCATTTTCCCTATAAATCCAAATCTCTTCAGCACACTCCATGCAGCTCTATCGGTCATGTTTACTATCACTCGTCTTTCCAACATTACCAGTCCTCACACGATCAACTCTTCTCACATATTTACTTCAAGCATTTCATTACCAACACATCCACCTTCTATTCTTTTCTAGTTAATGAGCATGGCTCTCATCCATACAGCAATGTTGAGATTAATATTCCATCAAACATTTCTTTGCCATCTCAGACACACGTCTCCTTCCACGCACTCCTCAGTACACCCACGACTTTTGCCCCCTCACCCACCCTATGATTTACTTCCCATACTTTTTGTCCCCTCCCACATTTTCTAAGACATTCCCTTTCCTCCAGGTTCTCTTCATTGTCAAAATTCAAACCAATTTGTCCTTCCTCTTCGCTATTCATCAGAACCTTACTTTTAATCTCTTTAACCTTCAAATTCTTCCTCACACACACTCCCCAATACTTAGACACCAGCTTTTGCAGTTTCTCACCTATGTCTACCACCAGGACCTTGTCATCAGCAAACAGCAGCAGACTTATTTCCTCGGCCGCACCTCCAACCACATACTACAGAGACGCCCCTCTCTAGGCACTCCATCCATGAGCACTGTATATCCATGATGACTTCTCATCTTTGACATCACCTTCATATGGAGCTACTCATCCTCTCCTCATTCTACTCTCACACATCTTACTCTCTCTCTATACACACTTCTCTACTTTTGGTAGCTTTCCTCCCAAACCATATATGCGTAGAACCTTCCATACAACACTTATATGAACACCTAATAGGTTTTCACAAACGATTTCTCACATACAACTTTCAAAGCACACTCGAAGTCCATATGTCCTCTGCACATTAAGTTGCAGCTAATTTCCAAGGCTGTTCATGAAGCATGCTATACCAGACACACTTTCCTGATAGTCAATCTAGCGGCTGCTGATGAACTGCAAGGGATACACCCGTCATTATCAATATGACACAGTTACATTACGTCATAGTTGCAATCTTCAGAAAGTGGTCTGGGGCAGTGCTTGTATCACCAATCCACAGATGGGCTAGCAGAAATAGATTAAAGGTGGTTGCGAGGTAAAGTAAGAAAACTCATGATAAAGTTTTCAGCTCATGGTGAAGAAGACCATTCAGTACTCATTAAAATCAAGCCAACCTCATAAAAGCAGCGTATTATACAGTCTAACTGGCAGAACCTTCGTTAAGGAAAGGAAAATGGGTTGCACCTAACCTGCTGGACTCGAACCAACATTCGGTACAAGATCGGGGCAATTTTGTGCCCTACTCCTAGACTCCTGTACAATGGAAAACAACCATGGAAATAAACGGATGTCTTGGTCTAGAGACTCTGGACCGATCTGTTGTGTACTCTTCGCCAGTCTGTACATTATTGACGCTACTGCCTATCTTCCCACCTAGATCTTTACCACACTGCTGGACATACGTCTATGGATACGCAATCGAATGGCTACCAGATGTAACAAGGTTGGGTTGTCATATAGCCGATCGGCGAGGATCAAATCAAAACACTGCCAACGCCCTGATAGGTTCATGAGGTCTCGGTAACTTGCATGTGACACACATTGTGCACACTCATACACATGTGCTTGTGACAACGTGTGTGCTCTGACGGTACACAGTAAATGGGAGGAAAAAGAAACTGCTTTTACTAAACATAAGCTTAGTGGGGAAGAGCTTCAGTATCAGTCCTGGATAATCTGTGATTTTCCTTGTAACAGCATTTATGCCCTAGGATCTTCTTTGGAACAGCATTTATGCCCTACGATCTTTGCAACAGCATTTATGCCCTAGGATCTTCTTTGCAACAGTATTTGTCCTACGATCTTTGCAACA
>JAUUDZ010039866.1:0-10760 GCA_032361705.1 Panulirus versicolor
TTAAAAAAAAAAAAAAAAAAAAAATTAGGGGAGGATTTCCAGCCACCCGCTCCCTCCCCTTTTAGTCGCCTTCTATGACACACAGGGAATACGTGGAAAGTATTCTTTTTCCCCTATCCCCAGGGATATATATATATATATATATATATATACAAAAAATTAAATATTCTTATCAATCAAATGGTAAATTTGTCTCCCTTACTGTTAATACCAAAATACTATACTCATTTATAAAAGGACTCCACAATCACTATATACCTGTATACAGCAATCAACAGTCACCACAGGATGATCTGGAACTTGCACCTCAATCAATTCTGTCGAGTGATGGGTTCCTGAGGATGCTAGAGACCGCCTTACCCATCCCCTCCTTGGAGTGGTACTGGCTTCTTCATCAGCTTCATGGCCAGTCTCATCTTCCTCCTGTTCATTAACTTGATCTTCTGCTATAATGGCTGCTTCTAATTCTGGCTCTTCCAAGACTGTGGCTATTTAAAAGAAATAATTACATTTTTCTTTAGTGTATATTGTGTGCAATGATGTGTATATTCTAAATGTCTTTCCACAACTTTCACATGGACTTGACAATGTAATACAAATTTCTAGAGACATCAAGGTATCATAAGTGAGATGAAAAATTGTGTAGAATGAATGTTCATAAAACAAAATTTTGAGATGGTTTGGGTATATAAAACTCAACAAATAATCAAAATCAAAATACAGACAAAAAAGGTAAGTAGTTAAAGGTGTTATGAAAAAACTGGTTTAGCAAGAGAGAATACCGAGTATATGGAAAAACTTCAAGAACATAAAGACTAGAGGTAAAAGTAAGAATGAATGTATGGAGATGTGTAGCAATCAATTATGACATGAAAAATGTTTTGAACATAGAGATATCAGGGCTCTTGAAAAAAATCACCCATTGTAAGATGAATATTTTGAACATGGGCAATCAGGACACTAGGATATGCTGGGAAAGGTTTTTTTTTCCCATCTTTTTAATGTAATTTCTTAAAGGCCTGATTGCGTTGTTGACTGGTTAGCTGGGATTTTGAAAATACATAAACTTATGTGCTGCCGATGGACTGAACCAAGGTGCGTGAAGCCAGGGAATACTTGTGGTTAAGGGGCTGTGGTTTTGGTGCACTGCACAGGACAACTAGAGAATGGATACAAGTGAAAGCAGTCTTTCTTTGTCTGTTCCTCAAATAGAGGTAACTGAAGATCTACCTTGAGCATGCCTGGTAATTTGTATGGGAGGGTGATCAATGATACAGTGTTGGGATAAACAGAGTATTAGACTGGGGAGAGACAATGTGGTTAAAGGAATGGTAGAGGATTTGTGGATCAGGAATTAGCTGAAGATTTTGTGTATCAAGTATCCAGAGAAATAAAATATGGATCTGGAAAAAGCATATGATGGTACTTACAAAGATGCTTTGTGGAAGGTGTTATGAATACGTGGTATGGGAGGAAAGCGTTAAGCAGTGAGAAGTATTCATCAAGAGGAAAAGGCATGTGAGCAAGTAGAAAGAGAGGAGGCAAGCAGTTCCTGGGAAACAGCAAGTAAGAATTGAAAAAAAGATAATGATAAGAATCAATAATCATTATACCATGCTTTTAACGACAACTGAGATAAAAGATGGGGAGAATTTCTTGACTGAAGTTGATGGAATGGGGTTGTTCTTGTAGCAGTCTGTATATGCTTGGATGGAGATGCAGTGCAATATTCCTACTGAATGGACAAGGGCATAAAAACAACCACACAAGATAAAAATGCATGGCAAGTTAACATTTCATAAGACCTATGACAGTAGCACTGATCTGAGTGTGATAAATTTCCCCTGATGGTTGACAGTAGTTGGGAATATGTTCTTAGCATTAGTCCTATCACTTTTTCATATGCAATTTATACAAAATGCTATACAATCACTTACCAAGACCTAAGTGTGCTTGTCGCTTGCATTCTTCTTCTTCACATGATAGCAAAGAACTTAATTCCTCACATTCTTCAGCTAAAGCTTCACACTGGGAACAAATATCGTCTATGGATGGTTCATCTACACCTGAAGCTTCATCTGGAGAACAGTGGGGCTCAGTGCTTTTCTCATCTACATTAGTTTCTTTTAATGGGCCTTCAGACTCGTTTGGAGTTGGAGCAGGCTTTTCAACTTCTTCAGGATTTTCAGCTGGAATAAGATTTTTACGTTCCAATTCCTCAATAAGGTTGGGCTGAGGTGGTAACGCAGCATCTAGACCAGCTGGTCTGCCAGGACCAGACGGAGGGTCTTCACTTAATGTGTCCTGGTCACTGTCTAAAGTAGATTCTTCACATGTCCGGAATTGTGTAAGATGAGTAAACTGCTGCTGAGTTATGGACGTTTGTGCAGGCATCTGAGCAGGAACAGTTTGCTGCTGCTCAAGTTGCTGCACAACCTGAGCTGTTTGAACTGCAACCCATCGCTCTATCATGGTTTTCTTGTGATCATCCATGAATCCATACCCAATAGGCATTACCTGAGGGCCATCTACCCATGTTTCAGACTTGTTCGTCTTAATCTTCTGTGCTGCCGTAACACGTGACTTGTGCATACGTGGCCCGTCAATCCACTGCTCATCTGATACAACAGCATCACTTGCACCTTTTACATTAAGGGAACCTTGCTGCTGCTGCTGCTGCAATGACTGTTGCTGCTGCTGCTGTGGCAGTTGTTGATTCTGCACCTGTTTCTGAGTATGCTGCTGATATTGTTGGAGTTGCTGCTGACCCTGTTGGTTTTGGATATGCTGTTGCATATTTTGTGGCTGTTGCTGTGGCACATGTTGTAACTGCTGTTGTTGAAGCTTTTGATGATGTTGGTACTGTTGTTGCTGTTGAAGCTGTTGCTGAACTTTTTGATGCTGCTGCTGCTGCTGTTTTTGCTGTTGGTGTTGTTGCTGCTGTTCAAGTTGTTTTTGATTCTGTAGATGCTGCGTTGGAATAGGAAGATGAGATCGCTGGAATATTGGGACCATGTTATTTGGTTCTTCATATGCTTTATAATTGAAATGCCTAAGATCACCAGGCACCAAAGGGCCAAGGGTGACTTGCGGCTTAAAAGATGAAAGGAGTGGCTGCTGTCCACTACTGCTGTTATATACCACATGACTTACACCTGGCTGATGACGAATAAATCCAGCTCCTGGAGATGCTTTTCCAGCACTACCCGAACTACTGACATTACTGACTGTACGTGGGGGTGGCTTTGGTTTCAACTGTGATCGACCATTGGGCACAGAGCGTGATGTGGGTGTTGGGCTTGCAGAAGCTGCTCGGCGTGTGTGTGCAGGTGTTGGAGATGCTGAATGAGGCCTTAAATGTTCCATCGATCGTAGTCGAGTAATTGGCCACATTTGCTGGTTGGTGTGATGTGACATAAAAACTGGTGGATGCTCATTATCAGTTGTATCACCTGGACCACTACCACCTATATAAATTACTGTATCACATGATTGCTCTGATGAGGAAAAGTCCAAGGAAGATGATCCAGCAGAAGTGTCTCCACCTGACGATCTACTGTGAGAACCCTCTGAGCTGCCTCCAGAACTGGACCCTCCTAGACCCTGAAAAAGTAAATAATCATTGAAAATTTTATAACAAAGTTTAACTTATTCTAAATCTAGTCCTTAATATGCCATGCAGTATTGTTGGACTTGTGAAAGTCTCCACAGTCTTACTACATTATTAAGTAAACAACTTCCTTTTAAGGTAAATTTTACTATCAATGTTGTATAAACAGGAAAAATACAATCGCACATACAAATATCCGAACATTATTGCAACTCCTAGAATGGAAACATATCAGAATTAAAACTCTGGGAACATGCAGTACTCTTAGGATTCACCTACGATAAGGGTTCTCTACTCATGAGACCTTATCTGTTTAACTTCCTTTATTATCATACAACGTTAAAAATTTCTGTCTAGTTTTCATTCACACACTCAATGATTAACTTTCAATTCATCAACTACTCAATTACAATAGATGAACCACACATCAACTAACATGTTTATAACAAAAATATCTTGAAAATCTTTCTTTATTCCCTTGAAAAGATTGTTCGCTCTTGGCATTGTACATTTCCTTTAAAACTTGAGAGGCATACATACTCATGTCTTCTCTCTTTAGTGTGGTCAAATCTACAGCTTATTTCAGGTAGCATCTCTCGTTTCCTTCTACTGAAACTTTTAAGTAAGATCTACATGTTTCTTTAAGTGGGGTGACCAAACTGGAATACTTTAATACAGATGTGATTATGACTATGTGTTTCTTTTATAAAGGGAAGACTGGGTCTTGTGCTGCACTCTCAATTATTCACATTCAATCAGGGTACCCAGTAGGATGGAGATGAGTGAAACCCCAACTTCCTGATTTACAATAGTTACTATTTAACAAATATTGTTTTGAACTTTACTACTTTTTCAAATAAAACATTACATCACCAAGCTGTGTTATGCTGTCTCTACACCCTTCATGTGTAAGAACCCCGACTCTTCTTTTACAAAAATTCTATACAACTGTTTAAGTAATCACATAAGATGTTTGTCATTATCAGATTTTTCTCAATGTATTCATAAATATAAAATTTTTTCTTTATCTCTGGCCCCTTACTACAGCAATACAATCAGAGTAATACAGTTTATTTATACGCATTCCCTTAGCACTTCAAAAATCCCTAAAATTTCTTTTATCTATCTTAATAAAACTTTCAAATCATGAATATATCCCTAATAATATTTGCAGTCATTGTCAAGAATAAGTATGCTGACAAGGTGCTCTTGTAGTGTACAAGCAATCTGGCCAAATTAAATTACAGCAAAAGTTGTACATCTTAGTGAAGTTAAGCACTCTGACAAGCAACACAAGTGTTACACCAAGCAAAAGATAACATTTCAAGTTATGGAAAAAGAAGGCACTGTACAATTCACTATAAAAGTAATTGATACTTGCAGTGATATTGTTGTTGATCCTTAGCACCGTTTAATATACTGCATCCAGGAAAATCATCATCCCTTGAAAACTTTGATTACCTAAGTACTTCTTACTTCATATTTTCACAATTAATAAGACTTTTGGAATTTGGAGAAATGCCAAAGTCTCAAATATAAAAGTAAAACTACTAGAAATTAACACAGGGATATCACAAAGTCTTGTTTTGCAGAAAATTTAGTTTTCTCAAATGTAGTTAGGCTAACAGAGTCCTTTGCATACATTACACAGGGACTACATTATTCTATATCTTTAACTGCATTACCATTAGACAGAGTTGTTCAAATGCATACAGCCCCTCAAACCCTCATACACATCTTCCACCTATGCTCAGTATAATTTAGTAAATCATGGGCTTCCATGTTAACATAGCTTATTTTTTTCACAATGTCATCTAGATGAATAAAGATTATAAACATCCAGTTTCACACAAATGATTCTACTATAGTAGGCAACAGTGCTTTTGTAACTATTGGACATACCTTTAATTTTTTGCGTCTCATCCGGTGAACTCTAGAAGCTAACTGAAGAGTCGCAAGTGTATGCTGTGCATGTCTTGGTGATGGGGAAATATGGACCACCATTGCAGCATGGCATGTTACTGACCCTAATACCTCCCTCAGCAACATGGTTAGCTTGTTTTCTCTATTTGGAAGGTATCTCTGACCATTAAAGATTGCCAAGAGGACTGAGGTTAATGCTGATAATGACATACCACCACTGCTGCCACTCAAATCACCCATGTCAATCATATGGAGACGACTCCGACCACCAACAACTGTCAAGGAAGCTTATGATTAAGAGATCTATTCATGACACAGTACTTGCAAGTCTGTATTTCTTTCTATAAATCATATATAAGCTATAAAGTAAGCAAAATCATATCATGGGGTATATGTGCACTCACCTCCTCCCTTGCCTGACTTGTCAACAGCATACTGATAGATATGGAGAGTATAGAGTAATGTTGCTGATCCAGGGGGTGGTGGAGCTTGTTGCATTGACTGCCCTTGGAGGCGTGCATGCGAGGACCGTGCAGCTATAGCTACATCAAGATAATGAGCTGCTGTTTCTGGAGATGGGGCCCGGAGCTCAGCAACTGAGGACAAGTAGCCCCCAGTGGTGTCTCGGAGCAATGCACTGGGTGAGGCTTCACCTTCTACAACAAGAGAGTGACAAGTCTTGAATATAAAAACAACTAATTCAAGATGTCTATAATCATTAACTCCATTCCCAACTCCATAGAGTGGGTCAAGTGCACATAGCTTCCCACTTCATTCATATGCATTTTCATGTAACATTCTTGATAAGAGAAAACATGAGCTACCACACTCACATTTGTGCTGCTTACTTATCCACTTGAAAATCAAGTCTCTATTCACAGCACTGTCATTCAAATAATGTTTCCATTCCTTTTGAATTATCTTCAGCCCTAATAAATTTTTCATGCATCTATTGATTTTTTTAATCTACCTCTTCTTGTTATGTTTAACTGCACTAATGAATAAAATCACCAACTTCATCATTTGCCATATATCCAAATAGCCATACCATCAAAAAGGATATTTATCCTTGAATATGACATTTCTTTGCACCACATACTCTTCTCAGATTTTCATTCTTTAATATATCTATTCTCCTACTTCTTTCTAAGTACACTTAGCACATTTTCCACCTCTGCTTTCCTATTCTAACCCATATAAAACTGGGTTTCACATACACAGATAAGATTTAAGATAAGTTCTTCATCTAATCTTTTTGAACATACTTTACACTTTAATTCTTTCCAGCCATTAATACTTTCTGTTCGACTCCAAGTACTACTTTCCCACATATTTATCCATGACTTCTGGTTCTTCATCTTAACATCTGATACTACAATGTGATGTCCAGGTCACTACCACTGAAACTAACTGACATCCTGTCTGACACAGAATTGAAAGCTTCCTTTCTATCAACTTTATCATATATCTTTTCAAAATCCATACATACCATATAGACTCTTTATTCTGTAACTTTCTTCACCCATTTAGTGTAAGAATTTAGTCTACACACCTTCTTCCTTAAGTAAGTCCAACTTGTTCTTCTTCAACAATGAGTGCACTATTCCTTTTAAGATGAACACTCATAACCCTACCGTACACTTACCTAACTGTTATAAATACTCTTATGCCTCAATAATTCATACAACCATTTTTACACTCTTTACTTTTATACAGTGGAACAATAACTGCCTTCATCCAGTCATCTGGGACATGTCCATTTTCTTCATGCATCCTTGTGGACTTTCTTAATATTTCAACAGCCCTGTCACTATGATTCTTCATAATCAACCACACTCACCAATTCATCTACACCACCATCTACCTTGTGAAAAATGTCAGACAACATACAAAAAGTTTTTAATGTTCTGTAAGCAAAATGTCTAAAAGAAACATCTGACGTTTCCTAAATGACTCGTTCATGATGGTGTCCAAGAAGATACTTTCAGTGCAACAAACCTTGTGCATAATCGGCGAGCAAGTCCGTAAGCATGGCTCCTGCTGCATCAACTGCAACTGCAGACACCCTCACGCTGAACCTGGCACCACTCTTAGCCTTTTGCTCCACAATGGCCCTGTACAACCAAGCCACAGCAGACGGCACAACTCCCAACTCCCCAGGGCCTGTATGTGACCCCAGCATGGTGTAAGTCTTTCCCAAGACAGCACCACCAAAGCACAAGACACAGCCATCGTTTCCGGCAAGGACAGCATGAAGCACATCCACAACTGCCCCAGATACTACCTCACTCTGTTGGTTGATCAAGTTACATAGTTATTAACTTACTAAAAAACTAAGGCAATGGTACATCTTCAACTACTGTAAGGTCAACACTGAGTATACCAGAGAAATACTGTAATTGTAAGGCAATGATTTATCTTCAACTGCTGTAATCTAAGGCCAACACTGATTACACCACTGAAATCTTTGAACTGCATCAAAATACTGATTCAAGGAAGGTATCACATGATCATGACTGGCATCCCACCTGTGGGTCTTCTTGGGTGTACACCTGGTCGAAGGCGAACATCTTGGGAGCAGCTACACCCACCCTGCTTTCCTGAGCTTGCCTTGCCTGGGGGTCAACAAGGGTGACCTGGCGTCGCCGCTTGTCCAAGGTTATGACCTCAGACTCCCCGTCACTCATCTTCACAGATGGAGACACACGCAACACCACACGCACCTGCAAACAAAAAAATACTCTTAGTAATGTTAAAAATTGTAGGTTCAGTTTCAGCTCCATATCAAAGATAGCTTTGTGGAAAATGGTGTATTATGTTATGTAGCTCATTATGATTAGAGTAATACTTCCAGGGAACAATATCAAATAAGGTGACATGTTACATATACAGGGGAAACCGAGGTTCATTTAAGTAGAAAGTAACCAATACACTTGTAAAGTATCACTTGACCCTAGAGAAACCTCACCTAGCAGGAGAAATGATAGTACAACCAAACATTAATCATAGTTGTCTCCTGCCCAGGATCACACTGTATTGTCTTACTTCTCAATCCAAAAAGTCTGCTGATCTCCTAACATTGTTTATCAGTGCAGCTTATTTCCTAAGTTTTCTTATCAGTGCAGCTTATTTCCTAAGTTTTCTTATCAGTGCAGCTTATTTCCTAACTGTCTGCTTATCGGTGCAGCTTATTTCCTAACAGTCTGCTTATCGGTGCAGCTTATTTTCATTACAAATACTTTTGCCAAGATGTGTCAAGCTTTACCTTCAAAATGTCTTCATTTTCCGGGCTAAGATCAATTAGCTTTCCAGATTTCAGTTATTTAAAAAGTATTGTTCAACAGTGTGTTGCTGGGGTATCCATGAAAAGGGGGTGGTGGGGGGCCATCCCCACCTTGAGTTATAAGTATACCATAAACATTCCATTATGATATATACATTCTTAAATGTATACAAGTATATGTGGTTATGGTTTCAGTGTATTACAGTCGTGACTGATGAAGCAAAGGTTCTTTTGCACCAGGCTCCTGAAACCAAGCTTGTAATATATGAAATTTCCTCAAGCTGCAAACGTATATTAATATGTTCCACCAAACAAACCTCCCTTGTTGACTTGAGCTGTTTTACGTAAATTTCATAAATTCATTTACATTCAAAAACGGTCTGCGGGCCGCATAATCCTACGCTGTATTCAGTTTTGAGAGAGAGAGAGAGACAAATATTGACGATCTAATTAAACTTTCAAATGCAAAGTAAGTTTTCTAAGAATGTGTTCTTACCAACCTCTCGTGTTCTGAGCTTCTCACAATCTCAGCGAGGTTGTAATCCCCTCCCCAACACACACCCAAGCCGAGGGGCAACAAAGACCACCCCCAAAAACTTGAAGAAATGTTAGCAAATGAAGTGCGAGGTGCAGGAAGAAAGATATAAAAGAAGGAAGGAAGGAAGATATATTAGAAGAGACCACGAAGTGGACTGCTGAAGGAGAAGCAAGAGACAGACGGGTGAAGGAAGGAAATAAGACCATAGCCTTCAAGACCAGGTGGGGGAGGTCAAATGAAACGGCTTGAATGTCATTTTGGAGAACTCGGGCTGACAAATCAAGGCAGAAGAACGAGCCACAAGATGACAGAGGGGGTGAAAAACGACACGACGATGACAGATTAGATGATTAGTGAAGTGAAGAGGGGAGGAGGACAAGAAGCGGAAGGTTACAAGAGAGAAATGGAGAGGGGAGAGTAGTGGGGAGAAGTAACATGTTATACTCGTCCGTGGAAGTGACATGTTATACACATCTGTCACCTTAGTTAAGTGTAATCCTACACTAGAGGGCTGTAGTCTCCTAGGGTACGTACTAGTAAACCTACTAAGAGCCTTTAAGATATTCTATTTCTTAAGGTTGTACACCAGTCTACTGGTAGATGGAACCTACAACACGCCATCGAGTCGCCCGCTAACACGTCGACCAACCATTACCAGACTCGGTCATCCTGCAATACACATTCATCCCCACCTAAATAAAAAGCATCAATATCTCCAAAGTCAGTATGGAGAATCAGTGTGACCCCAGACTTATCTGTGCCAGCCACAGGATCTATGAAGACAAAAAGACTTCACAAAGCCTCACGCTAACAACACACAACTACCTACCATCAACAACCTTGAAGATTCCCTCAACAGACATCACTTTCACATCTTTCAAAACCATCAACACTTCTACAATTCCCAACACAACCTTTTTAATATCAATCACAGGTCCTCAAGGCCTTAACATTTAAAGACGTCATTATAACATATCCAAGGACCCCTAATATAATAACTAATGGCACCAACAACAGTTACTGTGAGAACCACTAACAACTTTAAAATGTCAACTTTTGAAAATACAATCAACAACAACAGCAGCAAACATCTGGAAAATACACCACCTCGTTACAGACTTACTGTCTAGTTACAACCTTTATTACTACAACATCCTACAGTACTATCCACTAATCACAACCCTTCAACAACTCATAAACTCACCAACAACAAGAGGAACGCCAAGAAGAACGGGAAGAAAATGAAAACATGGAAGAGACACAGCCCAAACCCCATTCTCAAAGGCGTCAAATTTTCTCCTGAAGGAGAAAGATCTGACACAACACATGTTCTTTGCACCTCGCGACGCAGCTGGGCAGCAGAAACCCCATTGAGAACAAGATTGGCACGCCCCCCTCCACACGAG
>JAUUDZ010039887.1:0-10759 GCA_032361705.1 Panulirus versicolor
GGACCTGGATGTGTTAAGGGAGCTATGGTTTCGGTGCATTACACATGACAGCTAGAGACTGAGCGTGAACGAATGTGGCCTTTGTTGTCTTTTCCTAGCACAACCATGCGGGGGAGGGGGGGGTGTCATTTCATGTGTGGCGGGGTGGCGGCAGGAAACAAAGTTCAGGAATAAAGGGTATGAATGGTTTGGGAATGTCTTTGGGGTAAAGTTAGTGGTTGGTGAGAGGACAAGAGCAATGATAGGAGTAGCACTGCTCCTAAAGTAGTTGTGGGAGTGTGATAGAGTGCTTCTGCAGTGCATACACTAATTTGAACAATACAGAAAAGATTGATAGATCCCCTGTGTAAATCATGAAGAGTTCCACTTTTCTTGTCTGTGCTGAATTTACAGTCCTCTCGTTGCTTCATCCTGGACTTCACAGTAAAGCCCATCAGTACCTTTTATATCAGTATTCTTAATATTCTTGAGTTACACAGCTGGCTACCCTCTTCCCTTAACTAGTGTGAGGCAGGAATGCTGATATATGTTTTCATATGTAATGAGGTGAATGTTGATGTAGATGGTTTTTTTCTTCAATGTAGTTGACATGGATGGTATTGCACTTTTAGTAGATACACCTGCATGGATATCAAGTAAGATATAGAAACTCCCAGATGTCAAATTAAAGTTATGTTCTAGCATAATATGTGAAATACTTTTAGCTGAATGAACGAGCTTGTGTACCAGAAGAATCAGAGAGAAGAGAGTCAATTTGAAATATTTTGTGGCATAAACTTGTCACTATTGTTTTACCATTCAGAAAACGTGAAGGACAAATTCAAATGGAGCAGATGTACCTCATGTTACTCTGTTGAAACTCTTACACTTGTCCTTTGTAATTACCTATATTATGACTCTGCTGCCAAAAAGAGGGAGGGCCCAGGTGATAGAGTAATGACCACCTCCCATAACCCCAGCAAACTCAAGAAATATCCAGTCCCTTACCCTTGGAGAAATCAATTAGGTAGTAGGGTGTTGACAACAGCCACCCAGGTGGTGCTACCATTATGACTGAGGAGTGTTAAAGTGGTGCCTAGAACCATCTTACATCCTCCAAGATGGGACTACCAACCTTCTCCTGCCATCTTCTTACAAGCACCATACACCTACTCAGACCTCATTGATTTTCTTCACATACGTTTTATTACCATCTCCTGTCTTCACAATAATTTTTTTTATATAATCATGATGGAGGCCAACAGATATATGTTCCCTATTCCCTGGCATCATGGGGTGCTAAGAATCTCCAGGTTTCCATATGGCCCTTCTGCCAATGAAAGGAAGGACTCGAACGTTAGTAGCACTGGTCCTTTTCAATACCTCTTGTCTGTTGAACACCTTTCTAGTACCTCTACTAACATCTTACTTCTCTTTGAAACCTAATTTTCTAATGATGTTCTCACTACCCCCTTTTCATATCCATCTGTAATCTCAACTCATAATTCTAATTAGAGGTAGTGTCTGCTTATTCTACCATCAACACACTTGTTGCATGC
Source organism: Panulirus versicolor (assembly GCA_032361705.1). NCBI lineage: Eukaryota > Metazoa > Arthropoda > Malacostraca > Decapoda > Palinuridae > Panulirus > Panulirus versicolor. The sequence goes on from JAUUDZ010039887.1 coordinate 1,539, forward strand.
CTATAGGACATTAAGTCTTCAAACTTTATTAACTGGTTCAAGATCTGTTTACTGACCAGTTAGCTCGACTTTTCCTTTGTTTTGCCTGCTGCTGTTCTCATTCTACAAATTTTATGTCTTTCTTTGACTGTCTGTACTCCTGCCATGACACTGTGGCATCCTCTGTTCTGCAAACTGAGATCCTCCTCTACTTGGGGGATTTCCTCGTTCAATAAAGGGAATGGTTGAATTTGTTTCATATGGATGGTGGGACAATTGAAGCTCTCATGTTCTCCATTCTCGCTAATCTAGAGTAAATTATCTTCCACCCCAAATTTCTGGCTGCTATGACCAGTCTCCTAATTTTTGGATCTGTTTCTCACCTCTAAGCCTTCATACATGATCTTGCCCCCAATTGGATCATCTGACCACTCACTCAAATATTTATGTTTTAACTACACTTTTACCTCCAGTAGTTCCTTTTAAATGTAAATATTGGCACCTCAACAAAGCTGACTGGAATAACTTATGAAAATTCTACTCTGACTTTCCTTGTGTAACTTTCTGTGTATTATGTATTGATGCTTCTGTCACTATCAGATGCATAGCAGAGGTTATGGTTCAAACATTCCTGTTCTGAGGCCATATCGGGCTTGGAAAAACTCTCCTTTCTGCAACTAAATTCAGCATTTATCACTGCCCATAATTATTGCCAGTACATTATCCATGAGGCAAAAAAATATTCTTTTTTGAAAGGAAGAATGATGACCTCCCCTCTTCATCCACTGATAGGTCTTTCAAGTCTTTATCTAAGGGCATCTTTAACAACCTTTGTCACTCTACCTTTCCCTCACTTTTCTGCTCAGACGGTACTACAGGTGTCTCTCCTATAGACAAAGCAAGTCTCTTTGGTTCCCATTTCTCCTGTAATTCTATCTTAGTTGACTCTAACATTCCTTCACCCCCTGATACTCTTCTTATTGGTCTTGTGCCCCTTCCTGTATTCTCCTTTTGAACCACCCAAGAAGTGCATCTTTCCCTCAGGACACAAGCAAGGTCCTGATGGCATTCATCCCCTTGTAATGAAAGACACCACTTTTGAACTTTTTTTGTGCTAACTTGTGTTCCATTTGTTTAAAAACCAAAACTTTCCTTCCTCTTGGAACAATGTGCTGGTACGTCCCATCCTTAAGAAGGATGACCATTCTAACCCCTCTTACTATAGTCCTGTTGCTCTAACATCTACCATTTCCAAAGTCTTTGAATCCCTCCTCACCTCCCATACCCTCAGACATTTTGAATCTCACGGTCTTCTCACTGATCGCTGGTATGGCTTCCCTAAGGCAAGATCCATTGATGATATTCTTTCCTATCCTAATAATGCCTGGTCATCATCCCTGAAGGATTTTAGGGAATTCTGTATAGTTGCCTTTGACATCCAAAGCACTGTGGTCTCATCTCTAAACTCCCCTCTTTTGGTTTCCCTCCCTCACATTGCTCACTCATATCTGGCTACCTCTCTGGCCAATCTATCTCCATGGTTGTTGAAGGATCAACATCCCCCCTTTCTCCATCAACAGCACCGTCCCTCAAGGTTCTGTTCTGTTCCCTACATTTTTTCTACTTTTTTTCATTGATTTCCTTTCTTCCACAAGTAACCAAATGCACTCATATGATGACTCAATATTGCATTCCTCCACACCCTTCAATTCTGCTCCTTCTCCTCACACTCAGTATGCATTTCATCTCATCACAACTTCTTCGGTAAACTCAGACTTGGACAGGATAACTCAGAGGGTTAGATTTAATCTAGTTAAGTTTAATGCCTCCAAGTCCCAGAGTCTACCCATCTCTCTAAAATTCCTCACAATTTTCCTCTCTCCTTTGACAGTTCTGTAATTTCACCTCTTGACTCAATGAACATACTTGATATTACTGTAACACCCACTCTTCTTTGGAAAACCCACATTATGGAAGTGGCTAAGTCTGCCTCTTAAGAAATTGGGAGTCCTGTACAGATATAGAAATTTATTATTCTTTTGAACAGTTGCTCTGATTAGACAAAGGATTGATCCATCCTTGTTTGGAGAACTGCTTTCACATCTATGGTTGTTCTAGCTTTGCGTCCTTACTTGACACAGTTGATTCGAAAGTGGTCTGACTTTTAAACTCTTCCAGGCTAGCTTCAAAACTTAACCAGCTTGCCCTATGCTACATTGTTGGTTCAGTTTCCCCCTTCTATTGGTATTATTTTGATTTTTGCTCCTGATAGCTGGCTGCTCATGTGGCCCCACCATTACATCAGATGATTAATGCATGGCCATTGGCAACTCAACACTGGGCTATTTTAATAACTGATTCCCCAAGCTTTGAAACTTTCTACCTTCTCGTGTCTTTCATAACAATTTTGACCTGGCACATTTCAAGTGACAGGTTTTTCACTTCCCAAATATTCATGAACACTTTCCCTTGTCTCTTCTTTTTTTTCCTTTTGTGATCCTCTCAGTGCTTCAGTTAAGGCCCGGCCTTGATGTGAACTTTTGTCCTAGACTAGGGCCTCAAAAAAAATTCTTTAGATGTTGGAATTTAAAAAGTGTGAAACTAAGGAGATGGAAGGATGGCATGAAAGATGCTTTGAATGCTCAGGGCCTGAACATGCTGTAGGATGCAATGTATGCAAGGGTTAGAACAAGTTAGAGCAATATCATTTACAAGGGATAATAGAATGGTTGTTGGGGCTTGATTGTGAATGAGAGGCATTGGATTTAATGCCTTATTCTGCAGTGTCATGATATAGCACAACAGGTACCAAAAAAGGTTTGTGCAGTATTGAATCATGCTATATCATGGCACCCTTTTCCATGTAGATAAGGGGTTACGAACTATGAAAAGAATATATCAAAATATTGTGTGAATGATGAAAATAATGGACAAGGAAACATTATCCAAGCAATGAAAATGTGTACAACAAATACAGAAAAAGATAGACAGGTATCTGCCTCATTCACATTTCTTTTCGACCCTGGGATGGGCTTGGTAAGGCTTTGTTACATACTCTTTCTGAATTTGTAGATAATTTTCATTTCATGCATTAGATAGGAACTTAGTAAAGAAAACAATACGAAATGATACCTGTAGAGTATGAATAAAATACAATTTAACATATCATTCATTAAAAAAATGATGAATGCTTGTAACTGAAATATGGTCACTCGACTCACCTCAGCTATCTGAATAATCAATATTTTACTGTACTACCCATAAATTCTTTCATCTTTCTTGATATGCATTGTATTATGTTGTGTATAAGACACTTTTTGTTTTCAAAAATTTGTGTTCCAAAAGTCGCTATACACTGAAGGTCAGTTCTAGAATGACTATAGCACTGGTATTAGCTTGAATTTCAAGTGCCATTGTGACATACAGGATCTCAACCTTTATATTTGATAAACCAGTACCTAGTAAAGACCCTGAATTATTTATTATATTCCATGGAGTTATCTCTCAGTTTTTAATGGAACTCATACCATGCAATGATCTAGATGCTACAAAGGATGATATAGCAAATTACCTCCTCACCAGTACCAGAGGAACAATACTTCTTGCTTCCCCCTCTAGTATCTGAAGAGTACTGCTTCTTACTACCCTAGCCAGTATCTGATGAACAATGTTCCTTGCCTGCCCCGCTAATAACTGTGGAACAAGGCTCCTTACCTGCCCTACCAGTACCTGAGGAACAAAGCTCCTTGCTTCCCCCACCAGGACCTGAGGAACAAGACTCCTTAACTCCCCAACAAATATCTGAGAAACAATGCTCTTTGCTTCCCCTGCTAGTTTTTGAGGAACAAAACTCTTTGCCATCCCCATCAGTACCTGAGAAGGAAAGTCCCCTGTCTTCCCTACCAATATCTGAGGAAATAAAGCTTCTTGCTCCTCCACTAGTGCCTGAAGAATAAGGCATCTCTCCTCCCCCACCGATACCTGAGAAGGTTTCTTACCTTCCCCACCAGTGTTTGAGGAACAAGGTTCATCACCTTCCCCATCAGTACTTAAGGAACAAGTCTCCTCACATTCCCCCTTTATGCTGCATATGCTCCTCTCAGTGACATAGTAATGGCAAACAATTGCTGAAGTGCTTGACCCATTCTCAAGTAATTTGAAAAGGCTCACTTGTAGTAGGAATCCTTATTGAGTTTTTAGGCATAGTGGTAACTGGTTTGAGTGGGCAGAAGAGTAGAAATATATGAATGGCAAATGATGCATCCTTACTTTTTGAAAGCCAGCAGAGAACTGATGCAGAGGGCAGCCTGGCATGCACAGCATTGGCACCCCATGGCACACAGCCTGCTGAGCTCACGTCATATTGCAACCGTTCATGTTATGATGAAAAATGGGAGTAATCTAGTTGCCTGTGCTATATCTATCTACCTGTCTATCTATATCCCTGACACCCAATCACCTCTGGCCATGGCAGAAGAGTATCCACTTATCCCTGTCCTTACATGTCTGCCTCTCATACACCATTCCATGCTTTCTTCCACCATTTCTCTCCTTCCGGTACTTTTCCACTGTATTTCCATATGACACAGGTAATCTTCCTCTCACACCAACCTCTTTAATTGTGCTGTTATACATTCTCCTTTTAAACAACCTTGTCTTGCATTCTTTCCACATGCCCAAACTACCTTAAAGTACTATGTTTCACCCAGTCCTCCACTCCATAGTTCATTTCCTTTGCATTCCCTGCCATACCAAATCTCTCATACACCCCCTCATTTTTTTCTTCACTCCATCTAGTCATACCACATGCTCCTTTCAAAGAGCTCATTTCCACTGCCTGACTTGAATTCTGTGACTCATTTCATGCCCATGTTTCAGGTGCACGGGTCAGGGTTGAGAAGACTGTGCTGTTCTTTAATCCTTTCTTGACTTCCTTACTTACACCTTTACCCTTCAGTATTCTAAGAGACCCAGTAAGTAGTTTACCCTATAGTGGTCTCTTTCTTATTTCTCCCTCCATATTACCAAACACAACCAAGATCACTCTCAAATACTTAGATACTGTTGCCCCTTCCAGTCTTTTTTTCCCTTATATCTATAGCACAGTTTAGTTACTACACTTTCTTCTCTTACTCTATAGGGCTTTGCAGAATCTATACTTTCACTGTGTTTCCTTTCAGATGCCCTTACTTTACTTTTATGCACATTTACCTTCAGATGCCTGTGCTTAAACAAAAAAGAAGAATACACCTACAGCCTAATGCAGCTCCTCTTCACTCTCAGCAAACAATAAAGTATCATCCACAAACAGATTTGTCACAAGCTACCATACCGCACCACCACACTCCATCTCTGCACCATCTATCCCCTCTTATCGCTCTATCCATGTACATGTTAAAAAAAACATGGTGACATCACATAGCCCTTTCCTCATAACAGCCTGTCTATTAAAACTTTTGCTCAACTCTCCATCCACTCTTACACATGCATTTGCTCCTCTGAAAATGCTATCACACTATCCCACAGTTTTTTCCCTGCTACATGTATCCTCAACACATCCCACATCTGTCATATGCTTCTTCTGATCCATGAAACCTGCACACAGCTTCTTACCTCTTGCTAAATACGTTCCTATTGTCATTCTCATCACAAAAATATGATCCACACGTTCTCTACCCTTCCTAAAACCCGTAGCTCTTCACTTATTCCGCATTCAGTCACTTCCATCACTCTATCAATCAACACTCTTGCATACGCTTTTCTTAGTATACTTTTAACAGACTTATTCCCTGTAATTGCTACATACATCCTTGGCAGCTTTCCCTTTGAGCATAGAAATAATTGCAGCTTTCACCCAGTCCTCAGGCACAACCTTCTCCTTCCATGTTAAATTGAATACCAAATCCATCCACTTTATTACACTTTCTCCTCCATACTTCACTGTGCCAGCTGTTATCCCATCCACTCCAGGTGCTTCTCCTATCTTCAACCTCATTATCACCTTTTTACCTCCCCTCTTGTAGTAGGCCCCTACACTTTTATCCTTTTCCTTCCATCCTCCATAACCATTCATGTAACAACTGCTGTCTCACCTTCTCCCACATTCATAAGTTGTTCAAATTACTCTCTCCATCTTACTTTCTCTTCCTCCCTCAGATTCAACAACTATCCTTCCTTACTTCTCACACTTACGTTTTCACTCTTACATCCACCTCTATCCTTTATCACCTCCTCCCAGTACAATTTCTTATTTTTCGCTAAATTTTTCTCAACTTCCTTCCAAAATCTTCATCAACCACTACTTTACTTTCCTGTATCAGCTTCTTACCATTCTGCTCGTATCCTTCCTTCCTCCTTTGCTGAACTTCCACTGGTACATTTCTTTCAAGAAATGTTTATGCTGTTTCCTTTTCTTTCACAGCATTTTTAATGTCATCCATCACCCATGCATTCCCCTTTTATTCTTATATCACAACCTTGTATCCAACTACTAGTCCTGCAATGTTTAACAGCCTTTCTCTAAACATTTTGAATATTTCATTCACACATCACTGCATCCTATATTTACTGCACTTTCATCTAAATTTCTGTCACCCTTCTTTCATACTCCTCCTTGCATTCTTTCTAATTCAATTTCTCACTTGCCAGTACTTTTACCTCTTTGTTTTTCTTTACACAATTACTCTACTTCTCCCTGATCCTCCTTTCCACAAGAACTGCAAATGGTCAGAATCTCCTAAGCATCCTCTCACAATTCTAGCATTCAGTGATACATTTTTCAACTTTTCATCCACTGCTACAGTCAAACACGTGTTCTTCTCTTCCATCGTTTCTCATCCTCATGTATCTGTGGATTATCTTTTGATGAAAAAAGGTGCTTGCAGGGAATAAGCCACACACTTCAAGATCGTTATATCAAATCATGCTATATCAAAACACTGCAGTACATGACAGGTAGAGAACGGATGTGAGCAAGTGAAGCCATTCCATTGTTCCTGGTACTGCCTTGCTCATGTAGGAAATGGCAAAAATGTATTAAAACTTTTTTCAAAGAATCCATTTGAGGATATTAATGAGGGGATAAAGCAATCAGACTTATTCCAGTAAGATCTTTGTAATCATTTTCATTAGAGAAAGCAAAGCAAATTGCATAAGTTGTAGCATCTGAGAATTGATGATTAACTTTACATGTGGAGAAATTTATATTCACTGTAATGTATGTATTTTTCAGGTTTTGATGAACAAGAACAAGAGAGCAGTTGGTGTACAGTTTATGTATCATGGAAAGGTGCGTATGTTACTTCATGCTCTTTCTCTGAGTTTCTCTTTGAACTAGGTACCATGTTGCATTTGTAATGATATACCCATTATGGACACTTTTTCAAAAGTCTAATTCTCTACTGAAATCAAATGCAATCTACAGTTCATGAGAAGAATCACTCAAAAGGTATCATACACAATCTGCTTTTAACTACTGTTTCCAGTATGATGTTGATATCTAACATTCATATATTTTTTTCTAATATTTATCAATACTTATTTGACTCTTCACTTTCAGGTTAAGCATTTGTAGAATCATTCAGTACAGTTATTAGCAATCTGACATTCGGTAAAGTAATCTCTGATATTATTGCTCATATTTGTATTAAAGTTGTCTGATTAGTGTTTTCTCATTGTACACACTCATTCTTTGAGTAATTCTTATAGTTGACCACTAAATGTGATATGTAAACTAATCATTATACTCAGTTCAGCACATCTTTAGATTGACAATTCTTTTCTTTAATTATCAAATTTGAATACCGTGAGTTGTATATTATTGTAAAGTTACCATTTAGTGTAAGAAGATGGAAATTTTAATTAAGGATCTTGAAATTTGATATTCTAAGTGCTCATTCTTTTCAGTCTGTATACTTTCTGTGTAGTTATTCCCATTACACATACAATAGGCTTATAAGAAGGAAGTACATTATTTTTTCCATAGCTTGATGTGAATGTCTAACAATTGTAAAATAAGTTCTACTTTTGATGTAATCAGGTTTGATAGCTTTTCCCACATTCATTGAAGTTATGAAGATAAATGCTGTGGTTTATACTGTCTGTCATGATAGGGGTGATCTATGTTTTGGTTCTTATATTGTAAGAAATCTAACAACAAACTTATTCTCAGCTAAAGCAGTATGGAGAATGGATTAGTAATGTTTTTAGTTATAAGTAAAAGGTTCAGATCAGGAATATTCTAACAGGTGTTAGAACTAGTCATTAGAGGAGAATTTTCGTCCTCCGTACATTAGTTGCTGTGAATACATATGGTATCTGTACATAGAATGCAAATTTTCAAGGCATTTTATGCTTGATCACTTCACCCAATCTTTAACATTTAAATTTATATCAGTATATCATCTGTAAAGCTATGAACCCTTAATGTATTGATATTTTGGTAAATGTATTATGGAAAAAGATTGCTAATTCATGTATAGGAGGAATCCTAAGAATTTAATTGCAGTTTTTATTCTGCAATATTTTAAAGACTTGTGTACATCAATTCAGTCCATGTTTCAAGTATTAACCAGTGACCTTAGTTCATTTCCCATGATTCCTGTGGCTGTAATTAAGCTATAAATGCTTATGTTATTTATATTATTTTGTTAGGATCACCCTCCACTTACAAATTGCCTTGAGTTAATATCATGCTTTTATAAGTAAAATGACTATAGACAGGAATAATTCCCATTGACAGATGATGCATGTAATGGTATTACGGGAGGTTATAATGTCCGCTGGAACACTATCATCACCAAAGCTTCTCATGTTGTCTGGTATAGGCGCTAAGCACCATCTTTATCAACATGGGGTGAGTGATTTATTCCTTCTCTTACATGGTAGTGGTCCATGCTTTAACATTAGTATGGTGTTGATGTTGATTTACATTTGAAATCTCAGTTCACACATGCTTAATGTTTTAACTGTCAGATAGAGTAGAAAATAATGTCAACAGAATTGTCTTTTTGGAAGGAACAACTTCATACGGATTACTGATAATGATAGGATGAGAATTTAGATTCATTACATTATGCAAAGTACATAACACTTTGGTACCTTTGTGCAATGTTAAATAGATTCACTAAAGATTTAATTATTATGTACCTTTAATTATTATGGACCTTTCTCCCCTATCCCTGGGGATAGGGGAGAAAGAATACTTCCCACGCATTCCTCACGTGTCATAGAAGGCGACTAAA
>JAUUDZ010039898.1:0-20057 GCA_032361705.1 Panulirus versicolor
AAGATGAAGGAAGCGAAAGGAAGATAAAAGTCAGGCTATAAGGTGGTCGATATAAGGAGGCGCTCGAGTGATAACAATTGCATTTGGAAATGGTGAGATTGTGGCCAGGAGGTGCACATATGCCGGCGGATAAGGAGCTTGCCTACAGGGGAAGTATTCACTGGGGTATTGATCAGAGGATGTAGAGATCAGATGGAGAGAGAGAGAGAGAGAGAGAGAGAGAGAGAGAGAGAGAGAGAGAGAGAGAGAGAGAGAGAATACGGTCAGAGGGCAAACAAGCGGAGGGCATCTGTAGAGAGGCCGGAGTGGAGATCAACCCCCACGACTACCCCCAGAAAAGGCCAGGCATATCAACTATGAAAACAATGTATATGAACACTTATATAAATTATGGCCAAATGGAAAAGGAGGTGAAGCTTGAAGACCAAAATAGAGTAAATCAAAGCTGGGTATTGCTGGAGTAAGGAAGACGAATCATACTTTGGTTATAAGGCCGTTGGTGAATCCATGATTATAAGGCCGTTGGTGAATCCATGATTATAAGGAAAGGAAAGAGGGAGGAGAGAGAAGGGTTGGCTCTCTTGATAAGCGTCAACGTATCACTGGGAGAAAAATATCGGTGATCGGCCTACTTAAGAAAGACGTACTGGGATAAGTAACTTTCAGGAGAAGGCTCTGTATAATCGTCTTGATCATCTACACTCCTCTGAGTAATTTTCTAACGAACAGCTAATTAATGGAGATGATACAGGGGCACTCATGGTGGTGCGGAAGGCTGCATAACACACGCCTCTAAGACATGGTTAAGGTTATAACAACTGGAGGATTCTGACTTATAAAGGAACAGGCTAGAAGCACTCTGATGCCCATTAAGTCATGGAGAAACCAGTTCATAAAGAGTGGATGCCAGTCGCCAAGCACACTAGAGTCAGATGGGTTCCAACACCATTAATACAAGACTTTATTTTTACGTACAAATGGGAAATTGAAGATATTGAATTCGATACAGCATTTAGCAAATTGGATCGATCCTTTTTGACTTGAGATAAAGTTTGTGGTTGGCGTAGACGCGAAAAGAAGACTTGAGAGGATCAGATTAAAAGGAGAGATGCATTCGTGACGAGTTTATAGAGTTAAAGAATATCAGTGAGATGAAGGTTGAAAAAATATATGAGGAAGTGAATCATAGTTCCCAAAGTTTATTGACAGTGTTGGACGCTATAATCCAACCCTATTGGGATGGGACGATGAAGGGGAAGACGACGATTTGGAACAGTATTGAAATAGTTATGAGACATGCTTAAGTACGCTATTGAAATTTTTTTCATTCATATAAGCACATGAGCTTGATAAAGTTTCCACGTATCATTGAGGAGTTTGCATAGACACTCGACAGGCAGCTGGTAATGCTACGAAAAAAAAACTCGTTGCACGAGAGTCTAGTGTTAAGGAAGTGGTAGAGAGCAAATGTCGTGCCTGTTTTTTAAGATAGGAGGTCTAGAAATTACGCTGTAAAATGTTGGAAATGATTATCAGAGAGCGACGATTGCGTAAAAGGGATAAACTGCCAAAGTGAGAAGCAAGAATGGTTTAGAAAAAAAAAGTGATCATTCTTAGCAAAATTTTTAAACTGTGATGAAATTAGTCACGCTTTAGACAAAAGAGATAGATGAACGGATTGAGAGTTCCTTGACATTCATGAAATGTGCAGCACCATCCCACACAAGAGATAGTTGGTATAGAGAAGCTATGATTTTCAGGTCCCTCGAAAATTATCTGCATAGAAGGATATAGAAAACGAATGTCAGAAGAGCCTTTTCTAAGTAGAGGCTACTACAGTGGCGTGCCGCAAGGCTTGGTCTTAAGGCCTCTCCTGTTCTTGATTTACGTTAATGATTCACTAGAAGAGCTGAATTTGAATTTGAATATGTTTGCGGATGATGCTTAAGGAGTGAAAGAAGAAAACGAACAACATCAGAATTGCTTCAACTTACAAAGGAAGTTAGACAAACTTCGGTGTCACTCAGATACATGGTTGATGAAGTTCAGCTCAGGTAGATGCAAAGTGATGACGAAGAAGAAGAGTGAAATAAGGCCTAAGTATGAATGTAATCATGATAGGAAATTCACTCTATGACGCATTATGGGTGAAAGGGATATTGGGGTTGACTTAATACACAACCTATTACCATCACACCAGTTTAGAAGAATTTTCAAGGATGCCACTTAGCTGCTTGTCGTCATCACAAGAAAGATGTTCAGTCAACTAAAGAAATAAAGAACAACTTGTCAGAGCCAAAGTCCACATCGAGTCTCGGCCTTAACTGAAACATAAAAAGAGTTAAAGAAAGGGAAAGATGAGCAGAGAAGGAACAAAGTGTTCTTATAGCTGAAGGGGAAGTGGATACTCTGGCTTTCATAGAATAAAAGCTCATAGTACTTAAGAAAGACATGAGGAGTAGAAGGCCTGTGTAAAGAGTTCCAAAGCTTAGCAGTTTAAGGAAAGACACAGATATCACAACGGCCTACCCGAGGGTGGCCAGCGGCCACACACTAATCATGTGATGCAGTGACTTGCTGAGTATTACGTGGTCTAGGTGATGGCGGGGAGCACACGACCAACCAGCTCCTAGGAGCAAAAACCAAAGCATCTATCTATAGAAAATGCAAGGTGAACCAACACAGTAGCGTAGATCAAGAGGGGTCAAGTTTCGAGGACAGAGCTGAAGAGTTGATAAGTTGGATTGCTTTGGACTCTACACTTGTCTGTAGAACTAAAAACCCTCTCCAGATGTGACAGCTGTACTCCACAAGAGGACACATCAATCCTTTGTTTAGTCGGAGCGACGAAACTGCCCAGACGAAAAAAAGTTATGGCAACTGAGAGGGAGGACCTCCAGTTTCTTAGAGGCAGACTTGGCTATTTGTATCATGTGGGATTTCCAAGACAGATTACTCATTACAGTGATAACATGTATGTGTATTGTACTGACTTGTGGAATTACAGATACATCAATGAAATGGTATTATTATGAGGGATTCTGGAAAAATAGATGGGTAGAAACTGGGTTCTAGAAACCTTAAACTTAACTAGACTGTGTCTCTCCCACACTGAGAAATCCCGTCAAAGCCCGAGTTATAGACGGAATTATAAGGAGACAATATTTTCGCATGTTAGTCCAAGCCAGCGTCGTCAAAGTGCCGGTATTTACGCGTACAAGGGGTAGCTCGAGGAGGAAGGTGCAGTGACCAGAGATACATCTACAGGAGTGTGATCAGATCGACCAACAGGAGGGCGAGACTGCGCAGCCACAGCGCGAAGGATTCGAGATGAAAACACAGGTGCAGTAGTGTGTTTAGGAGAGCGGTCGTGACGGGCTGGGGATATGGGTAGGGTAGGTAGTGATTTGACTGAGGTCGGTGAGAGAGGGAGACGTAAGTGCTGCTAGTCATCTCATCATCTGTGTGTGTGTGTGAGGAGCTCAACCCTTCTCTCTGGTGAGGATGAGAGGATGTCACGACCTCATGGAAGGAAATATGATAGTAAATGAGAGACGAAGGTTGTATTGATAGCTGCAGCAGGGGGGGTTACAAGGAAGATGGTGGTAAGACAAACCCGAAGGCGAAACTTGCTAGAAAAAATATAAAGAATAATATATAGATCTTCAGAATGAGAGATTTAGGTAAATGGAGCAAAGAAAATGATGATACTGTGTATGCAAATAGTCTGCAGAAGCTTGAAATGTTGCATGATAGTGCAAAGATAGTTCAAGACAAGGGTCCATACGTGTGCAGAACTTCCTCTTCGTAATTTAGAAGTAGATAATCACACACACACACACACACACACACACACACACACAAACACACACACACACACACACACACCTACCTTCCTCATGCGACAGCATCCCCCTACCCCCTCACACCACACACATCTCTCATACAAACCAGCATCACCTCACACACATGGAATACACCTCACTCATACACTCATACACCTTAAACTCCCCGTCACACACACACACACACACACACACACACACACACACAGACACGTGTCCCCCATCACAATCATGAGCCGAGAGGTCTGGTTCGACCAACATCTGACGTCCTTACATCTGCGATAACATTATTACGTGTTTGGGTCTCCACAGCGCGTCAGGTGTAGCCGTCCTGGATGAGATCATCGCCCGTCACGGTGACACGAACCGGCCACTCCTCCTTATCTCACACAACAAAGGAAAATGACATGAAGGAGGAGAAAAAAAAGAGGGGGGGGGGAGAGAGAGAGAGAGAGTACGGTACGAAAAAAGGCGAGAGATCACGTCGGTACCAAGGAGATAATCTGCTCGTTAGCCCATTAAAGCTGGTCGCAGTTACGAGGAGGTAGAAATAAAAATGGTCGCTTATCGTGGTGGTGGTGGTGGGGGGGGGGGGTGCCGCCGCCCGCTACGAGGAGGAGGGAGACCCGGGAGGAGCAGGAGGAGGAGGGAGATAGAGAGAGAGAGAGGGAGCAGGAGGTAGCATCTATACACTTCACGAACATAGAAGAGGTTTTGATAAAGAACGATAGAACGATAGCGGGTGGAGTGATGAGCCGACGGCAGCTACTTGTACACACCAGGTTCTCACAGTGATAGTTGGATTTATCTTCTCTCTCTCTCTCTCTCTCTCTCTCTCTCTCTCTCTCTCTCTCTCTCTCCTGTAGATCCTGACGGTGCTCTGACTAGCACTCAAGAGGCGCAATCATCTCTCTCTTGTAGGTGCCTGGAGTCGCCACTCTCTCTCTCTCTCTCTCTCTCTCTCTCTCTCTCTCTCTCTCTCTCGTGTAGATCTTGAAGGTGCGTGCTCTTTGGCACTTGAAAACGCAAAAAAAAAAAAACCTTTCTTGTAGATGCTGAAGATGTCTTGGTGTCTGGAGCCTCGACCCATCTCTCTTGTAGATGCTGAAGGTCCTCTGGTGCCTGGGGGCGCGACACTATGTCTTATAGATCACGCAGGTCCTCTGGTGCCTGGAGATGCGACCCCCTCTCTCTCCTGAAGGTGCCTTGGCGCTTGGAGATGCGACTCTGGCTCTTGTTGATGCTGAGGGTGCTTTGGTTCCTGGAGGCGTGAACATCCCTCCTGTAGATGCTGAAGGTGTTGGTGCCTGAAGGTGCGACTAAGAGAGTGCCTTCGTTCTCGGAAGTCTGTCACACGTGTGTGTATGTGTCCTGGATGAAGAGGTGTGGGAAGATTTTGTTGCGAATGTGTCCTAGGTAGTGGCGCTATGTTCCTGCTGGTGTATCCTCCGTGGACCTGACGGGTGACGCTCATGGAAGGGAGCTGATTTCTGGTGCTCATGAGGGGGAGCTGACGGCTGACGCACATGAAGGGGAGGGAGCTGACGGTTGACGCACGTAAGTGGGAGCTGGCGTCTGGTACACACGAGGGGAAGCTGACGGCTGACGCTCACGAGGGAGACTGACGTCTGACGCACATGAGGGGGGAGCTGACGGCAGGTGCATCAGAAAGACCGTCGCAAACCCCCCTAAAATGAATCGAGACAGGCGACTTAAAACAACGTCACTTTGGAAAGAGAAATAGAATAAAATCCCCTTAAAACTGTTGGGATATTTGGTGAGAGATTCTTGTTAGTTGATCTTCTAGCAATGTTGTTCGCACTAAGGTTGTTAGGAGACAGTGTGGACGCCAGGTTGAAGCTGTGAAAGAGGGAGTGGTGGCCTATTGAGGTTTGAGAGTAGTGTGACCTTCTGACCTCTGAGGGTAATGCCCTGAATTAGTGTCATTCACAATTATCTGGGTTGCTATAATGAAGTCGTCATCGTTCACAGTTCTAAAGAGATACGAAAACGTACATCTTGATTCATTTCTCTCAAATGGAAGTCAGGAACATAACCAGAGATGAGATTTATATGGATCCGTTTCCTCATTTAGTGTCACATGTGGTCTTTCTTGTTTTTTCTTCTTTTCCCCCGCTGGGTCATGGCCAGTCAAGACCCCAGAGGGTCACTTCGAGTGCATCCTTCCTTCGCACGTCCTGCTCACGTAACGCTGGTGTTCGCTGCCTGTGTAGGAGATGTGTCCTGTGTGTCGTTGTATGAGTGCGGCCACGTCTCCCACCGTCCCTAGCTAAACGTCTCATCGTGAGCTAAGATTGAGAAAATTCCTGTAAGGCTGTCGTAAATTTTTTTTTTCTTTTTGGAACTTCGTCAAAACTACGAGGAGTAACATGACGTTATGCGAAACTGCAACCGAGTTATGAGAGGTCGTGGTTATGAAGTATTGTAGTTATGAGATGTCGTAGTTATGAGATGGCGTAGTTATGTGATGTCATAGTTATGAAGTGTCGTAGTTATGATATGTCGTTGTTATGAAGTGTCGTAGTTATGAAGTGTCGTAGTTATGAGATGTCGTAGTTATGTGATGTCGTAGTTATGAAGTGTCGTAGTTATGATATATCGTAGCTATTAAGTATCGTAGTTATGATATGTCGTTGTTATGAGATGTCGTAGTTATGTGATGTGGTAGTTATGAGATGTCGTAGTTATGTGATGTAATTATGAGATGTCGTAGTTATGAGATGTCGTAGTTATGAGATGTCGTAGTTATAAAGTATCGTAGTTATGAGATGTCGTTATACGGGGTGGAGATGTGGCACGATGCCCCATTCCATGTGTGCCACCCATCCCGCCACTGGCATCTGGCACGCTGCCTCGGGGCGCCCCTGGTGTGCCACTCGACACAGCCACTGATAAGGCTGAATGACCTGTCCTCACGTAATCGTAAATCACTGTAAACATATTGATATGTCGGGTGCCTGGCGTGTTTGTTTCGCTCGTGGGAAAGTGATATGCAACAGTGAACATGATAACCAGAGTGTTTTGTGCGATATTAAACTGTGGGATGTCGCACCGCATCGCCCCTCAGCCCTGAGCATCACAATGCATGATAACAAGTTTTACACTTGGTTCATACCAGGGTCTATATTTGTCCCACGTACTGGATCATGGTAAGTAAAGACCTTGTTCACCCTTTCCCCTTCCTCCTTCCTCGTTCTGTTTGGAATGATGGTAACAGAAGTATAGCTTTTGATCTAAACTCCCTCATTTTGATCCCTGATTTGTTCGTATTATAGGAAAGTGTTCATAAAGGAGGGGAAGGTTTCGGGGTGTCTTCGTAGTTCTGGCCCAGTTATTTCACTCTCTACGATAGGCAAGAGTCACGTAGATGACATTTCCCCTCCAGCCTCTTTCCCTAAAGAAATACAACCCAGGATTAAATCATGATATAAGATGAACTGTATATCAAACACAGTGGTTCGAGAGCAGGCTCCATAGCTGTCACAAACAGCGCCATCAAACATGCTATACAGATGATCCTTGTT
Source organism: Panulirus versicolor (assembly GCA_032361705.1). Classification (NCBI taxonomy): domain Eukaryota; kingdom Metazoa; phylum Arthropoda; class Malacostraca; order Decapoda; family Palinuridae; genus Panulirus; species Panulirus versicolor. Next base: position 7,391 of record JAUUDZ010039898.1, read on the forward strand.
TATCATACACGTCCTCTTGTAGCTCAGACGAGCTGAGGTGGTTGTCCTGTTTAGAGAGGCGTCCAGAGGGGCAAGGTTAGGCTGGGCAAGGAGGCCATGGGAAATGGCCTTTGTCTAGTCTTGGAGAGTCCAAGGAACTGCGAGGAATTAACTCGACGAATTACCGTTAATATCTAAGTCTTTTATCATGAAGGCTTGATCCGTGAAGTCTTGATCCTCTATACAGGATCATTAAACTCTGCAAATCAGTTTTGATTGCTTTTAATTTCACTGGTTAAATGTACCTAAATTGGTGTGCCCCCGAGTTCGATGCCCGGTTTTACTAGCCTGAAGTTACTTGAAGGCGATTTGGGTAAAGTTGATCCTAGATGGCTAATTTCCCCCGGGTGCTGGCCGTCATTAACGCTTAATGAGCGTCATTAGGAAGGTGCCAGAGCTCCTCACATACGTTGTTTTATCACTGGCCTCAAACATGCATTTTCTTTTTTTTTCTCCTTTTTCTTTGGCTTGTGTCGAAAGTTTTCATCCACAGATGCTAATGATCACCTCTTAAGCTTGTATGTCAAGTATTTGACCGCCAGCATATATGATCTGTATTTTTTTTTTTTATCAAACCTGTAGATTATTATGTGTTACCAATACATCCTGAGATCACTCGCAATCTCAGATATTCTCCATTAGTATACAAAGTCTTTGAATAACCTAACTTACTATAATATCCTAAATTACTTTGAATATCCTAACTTACTTTAAATATCCTTACTTACTTTAAATAACCCAACTTACTTTAGATATCCTAACTTAATTTAGATATCCTAACTTACTTTGAATATCCTAACTTACTTTAGATATCCTAACTTTGAATATCCTAACTTACTTTAGATATCCTAACTTTTTTGAATATCCTCAGTTACTCTGAATATCCTAACTTATTTTGAATATCCAAACTTTGAATATCCTAACTTACTTTAAATATACTAACTTTGAATAGCGTAACTTACTTTAAATATCCTAACTTAACTAGTAAGATATAACATATATTTTCTAGTAGTGTCCTAACTGCAATCATTATGCATAATGAACCTCCGGGGTTAAGCAGTCTAGCGTTCTTGACCGTGACGCATTCACGGGCCGCCCAGGGTCGAACATGGCATAGGTTCGAATCCTTCATTGCGGCATTCGGTCCACAGTCAACCCAGCTGTTCATCCACCCCTCGGCGGGTTACGTGGGTACGTGGGCTCAGACCGCCTCATCTAACATAAGACTGTAGCAACAAGACTTTCTGAAATTTGTCCAGATTCAAGGACCTCAATTCTCCCAGCGACTCGACCCACGTCTAGTGCGAGATGTCCCTTATGGTAGCCCACGGTAGCCAAGGTGAGTTAGTGAGGGATGGTGGTGACTGGCGGCTGTGGCCTTTGGGTGCCGCCAGCCCCTCCTCCTGCAGCTCCGCCACCAGTTGGCTCCTAACTGTACCGCGAGGCAGCAAACAGTGGCAACAATGGAGTGGAGCTCCTTCGTGATTCTTTATTAATTTGTCATTGTTGCACCGCTAACCTGCCAAGCCCCAGCCGACCGGACCCGCACGAGTGAGTGGCTGTAGCGGCCGGTGCCTTGTTGGAGGAGGAGGAGGGAGGAGGGAGGAGGTGGTGGAGGAGGGAGGGAGGGGAAGGGACCTTCGTTAACAGGGGATCTTCTTTCTCGTTAATTGTGTAGTTAGGAAGGGGAGGAAGGATATGGGGAAGGGGGGGGGGGAGGTTAAAAGAAGGTTGGAATGGAAAATGAACTGGAGAAAGAGAGGATGGTTCCAGAACCTATGGTGTTGAATGGTGTGGGTAGTTAGATGTATCTCCAGTTCCTTTCTCTATCTTCGCCCGACATCGTGGTTGTGCGTATGTCTGCGCGTATGATGATATTCGTTCGTTTGACTACTAATAACTCGTAAGTAGCTAAGTTAAGAGCGACTCATTGCGTATGTCGATGGAAGGCTACAGATTCTCTCATGGCTTGAGGCTCACATGGGAACCGAGTGTGTTCCATGATTGTATTTCATGATTGTATTGTTATCCAGTTCTTGTATATCTCTATAGCTCGAGGCGTCACCTTCTCTTTTTTTTTTGTCTCATTACTGAATCGTAACACCTTATATCCGCCCCCCCCCCTGTCGCACCAATATATATGATCTGGAGGACGCGTTGAGTGGGAGGGTGGGTCTGGAAAGTGTAGCTTGGTATCATAGTGATCACTACCTTCACCAACCAGATGTAGTGTTTGCCTCTCCTGGGAGGTGCCAGGATCTGTACAAAGCTTGGCCAGAGTGACTGCTTTACCTCCACTGATTCTCTTGGTGATGTGATCTGCCATCATAGCCTGGTCTTGCTTCAGAGCCCCTCTGGTGCTGTAGCCGACTTCCCTCTATCACTGACTTGTGAGGTATTGTACTCCATTCCTTCCAGTGTCACAGTTGTAAACGTAATAGTATTGGATTCTGTGTTCCAGTCTCTTTCGTGGCTGTTGACTCTGGATTCTTCTTATTGTATGAGGTTGGTCATATCAGGGAATGTGTTCCTGGAGACTGTTATCTGCGTGATGTCGTCTAGATAGATGATGTCTATACTCACGTTCCTCAACAGTGGAGGAGGAGGAGGAGGAGGAGGAGGAGGAGGTAGACGCCGTGCGTCGCGTCAGTGACAGGACGCTTCCTTGAGGAGACGAACTCCCGCTTGAGCAATGGAAAGTTTTAATGATGACGTTGTCGTGGCTACGGTTACTGAGGCGGTACGCTGGTTAAGGAGGTTAACACAAGAATCTCTCAGTAACTTCTGGCAGACCAGAGTGTCTTACTTAATCTCTTTACTGGAGGCCGTTTGTCCACAGTCTTTGTCGAAGACTTTGCTCATGTCCCTTTGTACAACCGTGCAGTTTATTCCTGGGTTCTAAGTGATTGCTATGTGTCCTGGAGGGATCGAGATGGTAAATGTGTTGTTTCAACACGTCCAAAAGCTGTGGTGATTCCGCCTGTGTGGTTCGTTGTCTTGTTAGTGGCATTATTTAAGGTTATTCATTCCAATGTTTTCCAATGCGCTTCTATGATGGAAATTGGTCGGTAGTTCTTTTGAGGGTCGGTGTCTGGCGTTTCAGGTTTTTGGTATCATTGTTACCCCTTGAGTCTCGCGGGAGACCACTTTGTGTTGAGAATAGTGTTGTAAATGTTGAGAAGGTGAGGTAATGAGGAGTTTGATGGGGTGATAAATTCGTCTGTTTCTTGTCTTTTCTTCTCTTGATCGCTGGTGATGTTGATGATCAGGAAGAATAGCACTGATGATGCTAGCGATCAATGATGCTGACGACCAGGAAGATGGGCATTGATGATGCTGGCGACCAGTGATGCTGACGACCAGGAAGATGGACACTGATGATGCTGTCGACCAGAAAGATAACCAGGGATAAGACTGACAGCAAATAAGCCTCGAGTTTAGCAAAAGCTCATTAGTTTATGGTTACTGACATCATAAGTGGAGGTAATCATCACAAAGAACAAAGTAATCAGTATCATTAAGCCATGAAAAGTTTGACTGCAACTGTTATGAAATTCACAGAGGAAAACGGTACGGTTTGCAGGGTGGACAAGGGAGGTCTGCGGGAGTGAGAAAGAGTGCGTGGGAGGCAGGAGTGTGGTGTGCAACCCCCGGACCATCACGCACTCACCCGCACACCATCACCGACACTGTTACATAAACACACTTATAATATATTCACTCTCACGGCCACGTCACTCAAAATAAAAGATGATTGTGTGATTCTTGCTCACCATGTTAGCTCACCACCCCAGTGCCATGAGTCCCTTCCTGGTGAAGGGAGAGTCTACCAACCCGGAAGGGGTTGGTAGCCTCCCCTTAGTGCCATAAGTCACTTCCTGGTAGCACCCCTTAGTGCCTTAAGTCACTTCCTGATAGCTCCCCTTAGTGCCACAAGTCACTTCCTGGTAGCTCTCCTTAGTGCCATAAGTCACTTCCTGATAGTCCCGTTAGAGCTGTAAGCCCCCTTCTGGTAGGGGGCTACCAATGGGCTTGGCTAGGCTCTCCTGCCATTCTTCTGAAAGGTGTTGTCTCTCTTGTGGGGTAGTCAGCTCCTTAGCCCCCACCCCTACTGAAGTCGGGGCTACACTGGGTCTTGGACTCAAGTCTCAGTCTTTAGTCTGTGTATAAACAATAGTTGTATTTTCAGTTGTAGATATATTCTCTTGACTGTCGATCTCCTGTCATCTGTTCCACAGCCACAGCTAGAGGTGGTCTCTCTCTTCTCGAAATACGCTAATGAATTATCAGTGAGTGAGCATTGGTAACAATTTTCCTAATATATATAGTGAGGGTAAGTCCATTATATTTTGCCATTGCCTTATATAAAAGAAATGTATTAACTCTCTCTCTCTCTCTCTCTCTCTCTCTCTCTCTCTCTCTCTCTCTCTCTCTCTCTCTCTCTCTCTCTCTCTCTCAAAAGCTAGTGTGGTCGTCTGTTGCTGTTTATTTTCTTCCACATCTAAAACGTGGATCCAGTATGTTTCTTAAGGTTTATCGCGAGTACCAAAGTCTGTCTCCTTTTTAAGGGGTAGGTCTGTCATTGCTTTTCAAAGGTTGAGTGACACTTCTTATTCTACCCAGAAGGCCAGAGACCTTGATATGGGCACCAGCGCCACTGGTCTGTGCCTTTAAGAAAAGAAAGTTGGTGGTATTCTTATCGTGTATATCTAAGGGTGTGAGTTCCTCAAGGCAAAGAATATATAAGCGGTTCTTGCACGCTTTCCATCGTGTGCGCCTGCTGCCATGAACTCCCCCGATTTGTACCCCCATAGTCTTGAACGCCCTCTAACTTGTTCACCCGTTGTCTTGCACGCCTTCTAACTCTTTTGTTCACCCACTGTCTTGTGCGTTCACAGTATTGCAGCCTTACGTTCCCTGTGTCGCTGTGCGTCACGAGGAGTTGGACGGACGCACAACTTGACTGTTCGGACCATATCTCTGACCTCCCCTTTAGGTTTCAGTTGGGATAAAACGAGTCTACTGACACCCCTAAGACGGATCCGAAGTTAAACCAACATCTAATCAAATTCAAACCGAAATTGAGAAGTGGAACCACTGAACACTTTTAAGTTCTTTGTTGCAGTGGTCTTTTGTATAATATTGACTGATTAGCTTCGTTATAAAGTGGGTTATCACGTCCTTGGAACAGATGGAAAGGCAGTGCTCTCCTCTAACACTTCACTTCCTTATCTCTCTTTGTCTGCAAGCAGCCACACCAACCGAAGGTCATGCCGCAGCACCGCTGATGGAGGAGACATCTGCAGCCGCTCACATCTGTCTCCGTCTCCAGTCATTGTGCCTCTTCGCTTCTGTAACTGAGTTAGTATGCGTGACTGGGGTCAGTCCCTGCGATAGTATGTGTGACTGGGGTCAGACCCTATTCTCCATAGGTTCTGATTTAACCTATTTTCTGTTGGATCTCCTCATTCACATATCTTAGACCAGCCAACATAAGCAGTTGGTAGTGCACTTAGTGTACCAATAGATTCCAAGGCTTTTGTCACGCTTGTCACGTCTTTGAGGCTAATGAGGTCTTCAGTGTCTTATCTATGGCTGGCTTGTTAGTGTGGCTCATGGTCCGCTGAGAATGATGAGGGCCTGATAGCTTGTTTTATACCAGTGGTTCAGAGGTAGAACTCTGACCTCCACAGGTTCAACGTGTGGGCCATCGCTGGTAGTGGTCTTCCTGGTGATATACAGGTCAAGGTACCCAGCACATGGCCACTGTAGGGCCAATGGTGGCTTACTCTGTGGCCATGCGGGTCCAGGTGCCCAGTACATGGCCACTAGTGGACCATAGTGGTGACCTATGTGACCCCCACGGGTTCAAGTACTCATTACATGGCCATTTGTGGGCCACAATAGCGACCTCCTCCGTGGCCCCATAAGTCCAAATACCCAGCATATGGCCTCTGGTGGGCCACAATAACGACATTCTCTGTGGCCCTACATGTCCAGGTATCCAGAAAAAGGCCAGCGACGAGCCACAGCGACGACCCCCTCTGTGGTAGCACAGGTCCAGATACCCAGAAAATGGCCACCGATGGGATACATTGGCGACCTCCTCTGTGCCACAATGAATCCTCACCATATTTACCATTGGAAGAAGTGCTCCTGGGCCAACATCCTGATATAATACTGACAGAAAAGTGAATGAAAATTAGGGAGAATGTCAGTGTCTCTGACTGTGTTATCCTGATCTACAACGGATTGAAATGCTGCCACGAGAAGGTTTCCTTCTCCTCCTCGGAAGTGAAGGAAAAAAGGAGAACGGGAAGACCAAACTGGAGATGGAAGGATGGAGTGTGAAACAGATTTTGACTGATCGGGATCCTAAATATGCAAGAATTGGAACGATGTGGTATGCAGGGGAGGACTTATTGTCAGTGGACTGAACCATGGCATGTAAAGCAGCTGGGGGAGACCATAGAAAGGTCTGTGGGGCCTAGTTGTGGAAAGGGGGATTGTGGATAACGAATAAGGGCAAAAGATGCGTTGTCTTTGTCTAGAAGGCAACAGCGGCAGGTAAGGCTGGATGCTGCGGTAAAATCTCCGTCTGCAGCTGAGTCTTGGTCTCTTCTTCTGGTCGTCCTGCTACGGCTCCTCGTCTTGTCTGGCAGCAGCAGCAGCAGCAGCATCAACTGTCTCTCGTGGTCTTCCTCCAGCTATCCTTTGCCCCTATCTCGTTGCAGTTTCTGTGGCCGAATTTGCGATGTCCTTTCTTCCAATCTCTTGGCTAAAGTTTACCATCCGTTAGTACGATGCCTTCATGGGCATCTTGACGCACTCCACGTACCGTAATGAAGAGAACGTATTTAGGCAAGGGACTCGAAGGGGAGAAGGGAAAATGTTTGATAGAAAGAAAGTCAGGTCAGAGGTGTGAGGAGGTGTGGTCATGGCACCACTCACTACTTCGCGTAGCCCTGCGTCAGACAGCCGTCAGAATCATGAAGCTCGTCGCAGTGATGGCATAAAGCACAGGAAATAGTGGTCGATTTCACCTTGACTTGAAGAACACGGCATTAGCAAGGTAGCGCCAGGAACAGTAAAAGAGCCGCATTTGCTCACGTCCATTCTCTAGCTGTCAAATGTAATATGCCGAAACTACAGCTTCCTATCCACAACCAGGCGCCAAAGACCTTTTTATAGTTTCCCTTAGCTACTTCGCGTGCCCTAGTTCAGTCAACTGACAGCACATCGACCCCTTTATACCACTTTTTTTCTTTTCAATACCCTCTATTCCATGCATGCCTTTCACCCTCCTGCATGTTTAGGCCCCGACCACTCAAAATATTTTTCACTATATCCTTCTATGTCCAATTTCGTCTCCCCCTTCTCCTTTTCCCCTCCACTCCACACACACGCACACACACACACACACACACACACACACACGCACACACACACACACACACACACACACACCACACACACACACACACACGTCCTCTTTGTCAACCTCTCCTCACTCCATATGTCTAAACCCATCTCAGCACACCCTCTTCAGCCCTCTCAACCACACTCGTTTATCCACAGTGATCAATCCCTCACTCCACCGTGACCTTTGCCTGCTTGAATAAAACAGCTCCAGTAATCTCAAAATGCAGAGAGGGTGTGTGTCAGATAAACTCATCCCCCGCTTGGTGGCGGCGACGAGGAAGAGCACGACGAGCGAGCACCGTCGGCAGGTGCATGTTTTGAGCGAGGCGTGAGTCATACCCCCAGTCAGCTGCCACGAGAGAGCTCTTCAAGGGCTGGAGTGGTCGACGCTGATGATTGGTCTACGGCAACAACAACAACACCACCAACCAACCACCACGGAGGCATGAGTCAGAGCTCCTGAAGTGGTTTAAACCGGTGACATCCCTTTGAAGGTTCTAGCCCTCTGGGCAGCGGTGTTTTGTTGTGGTTGAGGCGAGCGTGGTGGGAGGAGGAGGAGGAAGAGGGGGCTGGGGGAGGAGGAGGGGGTTACTTCTGCTGCAACAGGTTGGTGGCAGTAGCCACAGCGGCAGGCGGGTGCCTTTGTGGGGTCCTCCCCTCCCGCATGATGAGACACTGATAACAGAGATAAGTCCGGGGTCCAATCAAGTAAATACGGTGGCTTTGTGGTGCCGACGTCGACACAGGAGATATGGATCACACCGACCCAACGCTCGCTCTTCAACGGAGCTCGACCGTCAGGGGGAAATACAGACGAGTTTATTATTTCCTTAAGAGTGGAGTGATCGTCTCCATTTGCCGACCTGTTACGTGACCTGACTGACCTGGTGGGGACCTCGGGTAGCAAGGCTCAATATGCCCTGCCCAGGAGGAGGAGCTGGAGGAGGAGGAGGAGGAGGAGGTCGGGTCGAACCTGTTACTCAATGAATTATTATCAGATCCTCCCGATAGGTTCCTTTGTCAGGGCTCCCGCCGCCTGGGTGATCCTAACGTCCACCTGATTACGTCTTTTAATGTCATCTTTCCTGGTCGACAGGAGCTACCGTGGCCAGAGGTTACCGGCTTGGACCCCTCCTTGTGCCGCTTCCTCCGACGCTACAGCACACCCTTACGAGAAACACTCGACGCTGCTGCACTATAAGTCACCACTTACACCAAGATCACCCACCCACCCACACACAAACCCACTTGGGAGTCACCATGGCTCCTAACCTGTCGACAGAGTCCCACCTTAGGAGAATACATAAGAGAGACCAACAGTGTGCTGGTAGATATTAGAATTTCATTAAAGTTCATGGATATGGGAGTATTCAGCAGGCTATTCACGTCCTGCATAAGTCCAGAACTGGACTATGCTCCTCAAGGTTGGTCACCGCACTTGAAGAGGCACAAAGAACATACAAGAGGTGCAGCAGCATAGGAGGAGGAGGAGGAGGGCAGCAAAGACGATGCCAGAATGAAGGGAGCTGAGTCACAGGGCTAGGCTAGGTGGGGCCTTAAATTTGCCCACCGTGTAAGAGAAAAGAGTGAAGTGTGACCTGACCTCAACCTTTTAGTTTCTAAACCAAGCTGGTGATGTGTACAGTGAAAACATCTTCGAAATATGTTAGGAGAGAGCAACTAAATGCCATGACATGAAATTAAGCAAGACTCTTGTTAAAAGAAAATATGTGAAGAAGTCCTCTTGCCGATAGTAATCATCGGCAACAAATGATATTTAGGTCCATGCCTCCAACATCACCCAAACCCCAACAGACGAAGCACTTCTAATCTAAACTAACAACATCCCTTCTCCCAAAATTCAAACCAACTTACCCGTGAAACACCATTCAAAGATTAATCACAAACCAACCACATCCCTAAACAGAACGGCTATGAAAAATCAACAGATATATCCACCCCGAAACAATTACTTCTGACCACACGACATAGTCCAAAACATCTGGAAACGTGCCAACATAGAACCTACACAGAAACCCTCCACGTAATCCAACTCTCCTCCCTCCTATCGCCCTGTATCACTGCTATCACCATATCTAACCTCCTTGATCAATTGATCCACAACAGAGGCATCTAAAACGTCTCACTTTCACTCACATAGCATGGCTATAAGTACACTTACTCCATTACCACACTGCACGTGAACAACGCACAGCACATCCTGGATAGTTTCAACCAACAACAATCACCTTTCCGCACAATACTAGTGGCTATAGATATCAGCAGAGCATTTGGCACTGTCCCTCAACACATCCTCACGCAAAAGGTACTTGACACCAATCCTCTACAAAAATGAAAAAAGCAATTAACTAACTTCATTGCAAGTCGTCAAGCCAGACCCATTCACAAGACCTTTACTTCCCAAAACTACAAACTATACAATGAGGTGTCCTATGGAACAACTCTTTCTCTAATCCTCTTCATTTCTTTTCCTACTTGCCCCTCTATCACCTCCTGTGTGAAAGTCCTTTCAATACAATCCCATCACAACACCCTGGTACCACAGGAGCGACATCAAACATACAATATATCATCACAGAACTTGAACAAAGGCACGCCCAGTTAATAATGTCTCCATATTCACAGAAACCTTCACTCACCCTTTCAACCCCCAGACAGATAGGAATTGTCCCTTGAATGGACAATTGCTCCTACTTAACAAAACTCCATCTATTCTTAGTGTCACCTACAACACACGTAGGACATAGACTCCCCACAACACAAACAACAATACAAAAGCTTTAAGAAAACTAAATGCCCGAGAACACTTATTGGTACCAGCTTTGGACATGAAGAATAACCCCTTCGTATCGTCTATAAACAATTCATTTTTTCCACCCTGAACTATTCCTCACCACCCTGGTCATCCACCGTGTCATAAGCAAGTATAACAGAGCAAGAGACCACACAACATACCAACTGAAACAACCGTTGGTTCCCTAGCAGCTACAATTATTAAACTCGTACATAACGAAAGAACAATCCTCCCAGTTCAATCTCACCTCAATCTGCTAGGCGTTTATATAATTTCCAACAACTTTAGACATTTCTCATCCAATTCACCCCATAACTGACCATCAATCCCCCAAGTAGAAATGGAAACCTTATACCTGCCTCACACCTGAATAATCTATACTCACACATCTCCCCTACCCCAAACAAACACAACACCGACAAAAGAATTATACACTGAACGACCCCACAACTACCAAACAACTGCCTTCCGAACACATTCTTAAACACCACCACACCAATCGTATACCCATCTGAAACCACGCTCCCCAGACATTTACGAGTTATGCTTTCTCGTTTGCGTTCTCGACACACCCATCTCTACATTACAAACACCCAATCAACATATCACAAGGTTCCTCATGCCCGAGTTGCAGCTAGCATACTGAAGACACTGTTGTATCTTAGCGTCACGTCACACAGCTTTTCGATCCGTTTTCTTGCCGTAAGAACATCTGCACAAGACGAAGAAGTCGAAGACAGCATCTGCCTTATATCTCTGTAGTGGTTAAGACTTATCCAGAGATCGTTGCTTCATGTTATCTGTAAAGACGAGGAGGAAGACTGACGAGATCTTACTGAATATTGGACACACGGTACCATCAGTCATTATGTGGTGTTGTGTACTGCTTGTCTGGACTCGTCTGATGCTTAGGGAGTATGTTTGTGGGTGGTAAAGTTCCCACCAGCTACGTTAAGCGGGGGCGAGGGTATTGCAGCAGGGGTTACATGTGATGCCCGAGGTTGAGGGACGCGTTGGGAGAGGGCCATCTTCTAGGACGCAGCGTCTCCGCTCTCGTTCGCAAGTGATGAGGTGCTCCTGCGGGTGTCGCATCCATGAGGACCATCCACGGTTGGCACCATGTGAAGAGGAAAGGGAAGGGGAAATGGGAGTAAAATACAGGTTGAGGAGGGAGTGTATGAAGGAGGGAATTTGGGGGAAGGAGAGAAAGAGAGAGAGAGAGAGAGTGGGAGGGAGGGGAAGGAGAGGGAGGTCGATCCATGCATGGCTGGCCATGCATGGTTCACTTCGCTCCACCGGCGCGCTGTTTGCTCTTTTCCGATCAGTAATCCAGCGAGCATGACTCTGATGTGATGCGGCACTCGCTCCCGCTCTCTGATGGGAGGCGGGTGGGGGCGTGTGTGTGTGTGTGTGTGGGTGTGTGTGTGGGTGTGGGTGTCTGTGTGTGAGCCCCTGAAGACCAATGAAGCCGTGTGAGGTATATGGAGTTGCAGCCACTTCCCCCGGCAATTTTACGACCCGGGGAAGAACAGGAGGTGTGAAAATGAGATAGTGTTGCGCCCAGCCATGTTCGGTGCTCTTGCCTACCTGCAAATGGTGTCGGGAGCTATAGTAATAAAGTTTTATGGCGGTCACACTCACCCTTTCCTCCTCCTCCTCCTCCTCCTCCTCCTCCTCCTCCCCGTCTTTAAGTCAGATGGGAAGTCATGGAATCCTTACCGAAACTCAGTCCTCTGGTGAGAGACATTTAGCAACAGGGGGCTGAGACCTGGGTGAATTATACTCCCATTCACACAGACACTCAAGGAAATACTGCTCACTTGTTATCTGTATCAAGACACACGTTCATGACTTATACATACGTACATGAATACTATGAAAGAACCATTAGGTATATTTCAGAAAGACTGGCACTTTAGAATGCCTCAGATATAGAACTCAGATATAAGAAAGGGAGGAATGAATGATAAAGAAGGAAATGAATGATATGAGAAGAGACACTCGTGTTCTGTTGGGTATTAACGGGTTATATTCAGTGTAAAACTTGAGCATATCTGTGTTTGTATGGCAATGCCATTATACTATCATACCAGCATATCTAGACTTTATTCGTTATCTGTTCAGAAACTGATAATGAATTGATTTCATAAGGATAACAGACGATCTTTTGGAATCGTATATCATACTGAAGCTGGATGTTTGACACACACACACACACACACACACACACACACACACACACTCACATACATCACTCATGTTTTGCAAGCAGAGGTGTCGGGCAAAGATTACCTTTTTCCGTTCACCCATCACACTAACATCTACAACCATTCCTTCATATCTTTTTTTCTTATTAATTTCTCATCCAAAGTCCTTACCCCCCCCCCCCCT
>JAUUDZ010039910.1:0-10758 GCA_032361705.1 Panulirus versicolor
ATCAAGCACACTCTCTCAAGCCCATCAGACCCTTGCCTTTAAGCCCATCAGAGCCTCGCCTTCAAGTTAATCAGACCCTCAACTTCAACCTCATCAGACCCTCGCGATTAAGCCCATTAGGCCCTTGAATTCAAACCCATCAGACCCTCGACTTCAAGCCCTACTGACCCTTACCTTCAACCCATCAGACCCTAACCATCAAGCCTATCAGTCCCACGATTTGACCCTGTATTTGAAAACCATCACACCCTTGCGATGAAACCTGTCAAACCCTCTAATCTAAGCCCATCCAAAGTTCTCCTTCAAGCCCATCAGACCCTTTCCTTTAAGCCGATCATGCCCTTGCATTCAAAACCCATCATGCCCTCCCATTCAAGCCCATCAGACCCTCTGCTTCAAGCACATAAGATCATCGCCTTCAAGCACATCAGACCCTCACCTTGAAGCCCATTAGAGCCACGCCTTCAAACTCATCAGACACATCAGCTTCAAACCCATGAGACCCTACCGGCCAAGCACATCAGACCCTCAAATTTAAGCCCATCAGACCCTTGCCTTGAAGCCCATCAGATCCTCACCTTAAAGCCCATCAGCCGCTCGCCTTCGTATCCAACAGACCCACGCCTTCAAGCACATCAGACCTTCACCTTCAAGCAAATCAGATCCTTATTTTCAAGCCAATGACACTTTTGCCTTCACGCTCCACACATCTTCACCTTCAAGCTCATCAGACCCTCGACTTCAAGCCCATCAGACCCTCGCCTTCAAGCCCATCAGACCCTTGCGATGAAGCCAAAGAGATATTTTAATTTTAGCCCATCAGACTCTCAACTTCAAGACCATCAATCGTTGCGTTGAACCCCATTAGGCCTTTGCCTTGAAGTCTATCACAATATCGCTTTCAAGCCGATTAGACTATCGATATGACGCCCCTTACGCCAAAGCCTTTTAGCCCATCAGACCTTCGCCCTCGAGCATATCAAACACACGCTTTGAAGCCCATCAGACCCTCGCCTTTAAGCCCATCAGAGCCTCGCCTTCGAGCCAATCATACCCTCAGCTTTAACCTCATCAGACCCTCGCGATGAAGCCAATTAGACCCTTGAATTCAAGCCCATCAGTCCCTTGACTTCAAGCCCTTCTGACCCTTGCCTTCAAGCCCATAACACCCTCGCCTTCAAGCCTATCAGTCTCATTCCTTGACCCTGGCCTTGACAACTATCAGACCCTTGCGGTCAAGCCTGTCAGACCCTCTAATTTAAGCCAATCCAATCTTCTCCTTCAAGCCCATCAGACCCTTTCCTTCAAGCCGATCATGCCCTTGCATTCAAAACCCATCATGCCCTCCCTTTCAAGCCCATGAGACTTTCTACTTCAAGCCCATGAGACCCCCGCCTTCAAGCAAATCAGACTCTCACCTTGAAGCCAATCAGAGCCACGCCTTCAAACTCATCAGATACCTCGGCTTCAAAACCATGAGACCCTTGCGACAAAGCCGACAAGACCCTCGAATTTAAGCCCATCATACATTTGCCTTGAAGCCCTCAGATCCTCACCTTAAAGCCCATCATTCTCTCGCCTTCACATCCAACAGACCCTCGCCTTCAAGCATATCAGACCTTTGCCTTCAAGCAAATCAGATCCTTATTTTCAAGCCAATGATACTTCCGCCCTCACGTTCATCACACATCTTCGCCTTCAAGCCAGTCAGACCGTCGACTTCAAGCCCACCAGACCCTCGCTATCAATCCCAACAGATATTCGATTCTAAGAACATCAGACTCTCAACTTCAAGCCCATCAATCGTTGCCTTGATACCCATCAGGCACTCGCCTTGAAGCCTATCAGACTTTTGATATGACGCCCTTAGGCCAAAGACTTCAAGCCCATCAGACCCTCGACTTAAAGCCCGCCTGACCCTTACCTTCGAACCTATGAGACCCTAGCCTTCAAGCCTATCATTCCACGCCATGACCCTGGCCTTGAAAACCATCAGACCCTTACGATCAAGCCTCTCAGACCCTATAATTTAAGCCCATCCAACCTTCTCCTTCAAACCCATCAGACACTTTCCTTCAAGCCGATCATGTCCTTGCATTCAAAACCCATCATGCCCTCCCTTTCAAGCCCATAAGGCCCCGCCTTCAAGCATATCAGACCGTTACCTTGAATCCCATCATACCCACGCCTTCAATCCCATCAGACACTTCAGCTTCAAACCCATGAGACCCTTGTGAGCAAGCCCATCAGACACTCGAGTTTAAGCCCATTAGACCCTTGCCTTCAAGCCCATCAGAACCTCAACTTAAAGCCGTCACCCCTCGTCTTCACATCCAACAGACCCTCGCCTTGAAGGAAATCAGGCCGTCGTCTACAAGGATATCAGATCCTTATTTTGAAGCCAATGACACATTCGCCTTCACGCTAATCACACATCTTCGCTTTCAAGCTCATCAGACCCTCGACTTCAAGCCCATCAGACCCTCGCTATCAAGCCAAACAGATATTCGATTTTAAGTCTATCAGACTCTCAACTTGAAGCCCAATAATGGTTGCCTTGAAACCCATCATGCCCTTGCCTTAAAGCCCATCACCCTATCGCCTTGAAGCCCATCAGACTTGATATGACGCCCCTTAGGCCAAAGCCTTCAAGCCTATCAGACCTTCGCCCTAGAACAGATTAGACACACGCATATAAGCCCATCAAACCCTTGCCTCTAAGCCCATCAGACCCTCCACCTTCAAGCTCATCAGACCCTCGATTTCAAGCTCATCAGACCCTCGCGATCAAGCCCATTAGACCCTTGACTTAAACTCCATCAGACTCTCGACTTCAAGCCCGTCTGACCCTTGCCTGCAAGCCCATGAGACCTGCGCCTTCAAGCCCATCAGTCCCACGCCTTAACACTGGCCTTGAAATCCATCAGACCCTTGCGATCATGCCTATCAGACCCTCTAATTTAAGCCAATCCAACCTTTTCCTTCAAGTCCATCAGACCCTTTCTTTGAAGCCTATCATGATTTCGCATTCAAAACCCATCATGCCCTCCCTTTCAAGCCCATCAGACCCACTACTTCAATCCCATAAGACACTCGCCTTTAAGCACATGAGACCATACTGAAGCCCATCAGACACACGCCTACAAACTCATCAGACATCTCGGCTTCAAACCCATGAGACCCTTGCGACCAAGCCCAGCAAACCCTCGAATTTAAGCCCATCAGACCCTTGCCTTCAAGCCCATCACATCCTCATCTTAAAACCCATCACCACCTCGCTTACACATCCAACAATCCCTCGCCTTCAAGCACATCAGACCATCGCCTTCAAGGAAATCAGATCCTTATTTTCAAGCCAGTTACACTTTCGCCTTCACGATCATCACACATCTTAACCATCAAGCTCATCAGACCCTCGACTTCAAGCCCATCAGGCCCTCGATATCAAGCTCAACAGATTTTCGATTTTAAGCATATCAGATTCTCAACCTCAAGTCCATCAAGCATTGCCTTAAACCCATCAGGCCCTCGCCTTGAAGCCCATCACACTATAGCCTTGAAGCCCATCAGACTTACAATATGACGCATCTTAGGCCACAGCCTTCAAGCCCATGAGACCCTCGACCTCGAGCAGATTAGACACACGCTTTCGAGGCCATCAGACCTTGCCTTTCACCCCATCAGACTCTCGCCATCAAGCCCATCAGACCCTCGACTTTAAACTCATCAGACCCTCACGATCAGGCCTATTAGACCCTTGACTTCAAGCTCATCAGACCCTTTCCTTCAAGCCAATCATGTCCTCGGATTCCAAACCCATCATACCCTCATTTCAAGCCAATCAGACACTCTACTTCAAGCCCATAAGACCCTCGCCTTGAAACACATCAGACCCTTACCTTAAATCCTATCAGACCCACGCCTTCAAACTCATCAGACACCCTGGCTGCAAACCCATCAGATCTTTGCGACCAAACCCATCAGACCCTTAAATTTAAGCCCATCAGACCCTTGCCTTCAAGCCAATCAGATCCTCACCTTGAAGCCCATTAGTCCCTCGCCTTCACATCCGACAGACCCTCGCCTTCAAGCACATCAGACCTTCCCCTTCACGCAAATCAGATACTTATTTTCACGTCACTGACACTTTCGCCTTCACGCTCATCACACCCCTTCGCCTTCAAGCTCATCAGGCCCTCGCCTTCAAGCCCTCTAGACCCTCGCCTTCAAGCCTATCTGACCCTTGCTGTCAAGCCCAAGAGAAATACGATTTTAAGCCCATCAGACTCTCAACCTCAAGCCCAGCAGTCGTTGCCTTAAAACCCATCAGGCCCTTGCCTCGATATCCATCACACTATCGCCTTGAAGCCCATCAGACTTTCGATTTGACGCCCCTTAGCCCAAAGCCTTCAAACCCATCGGACCCTCGCCCTCCAGCAGATTAAACACACGATTTCAAGCCCATCAGACCCTTGCCTTTAAGTCCATCAGACCCTCGCCTTCAAGCCTATCAGACCCACGCCTTGACCCTGGCCTTGAAAACCATCAGACCCAGGCGATCAAGCCTCTCAAACCCTATAATTTAAGCCCATCCAACCTACGCCTTCAAACCCATCAGACCCTTTCCTTCAAGCCGATCATGCCCTCGCATTCACAACCCATCATGCCCTCCCTTTCAAGCCCATCAGACCCTCTGATTCAAGCCCATTAGACCCTCACCTTCAAGCATATCTGACCCTCACCTTGAAGCCCATCAGACCCACGCCTTCAAACTCATCAGACTCCTCGACTTAACCCCTTGAGAGCATTGCGACCAAGCCCATCAGACCCTAGAATTGAAGCCCATCAGACCCTTGCCTTGAAGCCCATCAGATCCTTACCTTAAAACCCATAACCCCACGTCTTCTCATCCAACAGATCCTCGCCTTCAAGCACATTAGACCTTCGTCTTCAAGGAAAGCAGATACTATTTTCAAGCCAATGAAACTCGCCTTCACGCTCATCTGATCCTCAAATTCAAGCCCATTAGACTCTCACCTTCAAGCCTATCTGACCCTCGCTATCAGGCCCAACACATATTCGATTTTAAACCCATCAGACTCTCAACTTCAGGCCCATCAATTGTTGCCTTAAAACCCATCACACCTTCGCCTTGAAACCCATCACACTATCGCCTTGAAGCACATCACACTTTCGATATGACGCCCCTTAGGCAAAGCCTTCAAGCCTATCAGACATTCGCCCTCGAACAGATCAGACACACGCTTTCAAGCCCATCAGACCCTTGCCTTTAAGCCCATCAGACCCTCGAACTTCAAGCACATCAGACCCTGGACTTCAAACTCATCAGACACTCGCGATCAAGCCATTAAATTCTTGAATTGAAGCCGATCAGACCTTCGACTTCAAACCCATCTGACCCTTGCTTTCAAGCCCATGAGACCCGCGCCTTCAAGCCTATCAGTCCCACGACTTGACCCTGGCCTTGAAATCCATCAGACCCTTGCGATCAAGCCTCTCAGAAGCTCTAATTTAAGCAAATCCAACCTTCTCCTTCAAGCCCATCAAACCCTTTCCTTGAAGCCGATCATGCCCTGGCATTCAAAATCCATCATACCTTCCCTTTCAAGCCCATCAAACCCTTTACTTCAACCCCATAAGACACTCGCCTTCAAGCACATCAGACCCTCACCTTGAAGCCCATCAGACCCACGCCTACAAACTCATCAGACATCTCGACTTCAAACCCATGAGATCCTTGCGACCAAGCTCATCAAACCCTCGAATTTAAGCCCATCAGACCTTTGCCTTCAAGCCCATCACATCCTCACCTTAAAACCCATCAACACCTCGATTTCACATTCAACAAACCCTAGCCTTCAAGCAAATCAGATCCTTATTTTCAAGCCAGTTACACTTTCGCCTTCAGCTCATCACACATCTTCGCCATCAAGCTCATCAGACCCTCGACTTTAAGCCTATCAGACACTCGCTATCAAGCTCAACAGATATTTGTTTTTAAGCATATCAGACTCTCAACTTCAAGTCCATCAATCGTTACCTTGAAACCCATCAGGCCCTCGCCTTGAAGCACATCACATTATAGCCTTGAAGCCAATCAGACTTTCGATATGACGCCTCTTAGGCGAAAGCCTTCAAGCCCATCAGACCCTCGACCTCGAGCATATTAGACACACGCTTTCGAGGCCATCAAACCTTGCCTTTAAGCCCATCAGACCCTCGCCATCTAGGCCAACAGACCCTCGACTTCAAACTCATCAAACAATCGCGATCAAGCCCATTAGAACCTTGAATTCAAGCCCATGAGACCCTCGACTTCAAGCCCCTCTGACCCTTGCCTTTAAGCCCAAGACACGCTAGCCTTCAAGCCTATCAGTCCCACGCCTTGACCCTGGCCATAAAAACCATCAGACCCTTGCGATCAAGTCCATGAGACCCTCTAATTTAAGCCCATCCAACCTTTTCCTTGAAGCCCATCAGACCCTTTTCTTCAAGCCGATCATGTCCTGGCATTCACAACTCATCATGCCCTCCCTTTCAAGCCCATCAGACCCTCTACTTCAAGCCTATAAGACCCTCACCTTCAAGCACATCTGACCCTCACCTTTAAGCCCATCAGACCCATGCCTTCGAACTCATCAGACACCTCGACTTAAAACCCATGAGTCCCATGCAACCAAGCCCATCAGATCCTAGAATTGAAGTTCATCAGAACCTTGCCTTCAAGCCCACGAGATCCTTACCTTAAAACCCATCACCCCCTCGTATTCACATCCACTAGACCCTCGCCTTCAAGAACATCAGACCTTCGTCTTCAAGGAAATCAGATACTTATTTTCAAGGCAATGACACTTTCGCCTTCACGCTCATCAAACATCTTCACCTTCAAGCTCATCTGACCCTCACCTTCAACGCCATTAGACCCTCGCCTTCAAGCCTATCTGACCCTCGCTATCAAGCTAAACACATATTCGATTTTAAGACCATCAGACTCTCACCTTCAAGCCCATCAATCGTTGCCTTAAAACCCATCAGACCCAAGCCTTGAAACCCATCACACTATCGCCTTGAAACCCATCAGACTTTCGATATGACGCCCCTTAGGCCAAAGCCTTCAAGCCCATCAGACTTTCGCCTTCGAACAGATGAGACACACGCTTTAAAACCCATTAGACCCTTCCCTTTAATCCCATCAGGCCCTCGACCTTCACGCCCATCAGACCCTCGACTTCAAACTCATCAGACCCTCGTGACCAAGCCCATTAGATTCTTGAATTGTAGCCGATCAGACTTTCGACTTCAAGCCCGTCTGACCCTTGCCTTCAAGCCCATCAGACCCTCGTCTTCAAGCCTATTACTCCCACGCCTTCACCCTGGCTTTGAAATTCATCAGACCCTTGAGATCAAGCCTCTCACACCCTCTAATTTAAGCCCATCCAACCTTCTCCTTCAAGCCCATCAGACTCTTTCCTTCAAGCCAATTATGCCCTCGCATTCAAAATCCATCATGCCCTCCCTTTCAAGCCCATCAGATCGTCTATTTCAAACTCATAAGATCCTCGCCTTCAAGCACATCAGACCCTCACCTTGAAGCCCATCAGACCCACGCCTTCAAACTCATCAGACACTTTGGCTTGAAACACATGAGACCATCAAATTTAAGCCCATCAGACCGTTGCCTTCACACCCATCAGATCCTCAACTTAAAGCCCATCAGCCCCTCGCCTTCACATACAACAGACCTTCGCCTTCAACAACATCAGACCTTCGCCTCCACGCAAATCAGATCCTTATTTTCAAGTCAATGACACTTTTGCCTTCACTCTCATCACACATCTTTGCCTTCAAGTTCATCAGAACCTCGAATTCAAGCCCAGCACACCCTTGCATTCAAGCCCCTCAGACCCTCGATATGAAGCCAAAGAGATACTCAATTTCAAGCCAATCAGACTCTCAACTTCAAGCCAATCAATCGTTGCGTTGAACCCCATCAGGCCCTCGCGTTGAAGCCTATCACACTATCGCTATCTAGCCCATTAGACTTTCGATATGACGCCCCTTAGGCCAAAGCCTTCAAGTCAATCAGACCCTCGCCCTCGAGCATATCAAACACACGCTTTCAAACCCATCAGACCCTTGCCTTTAAGCCCATCAGAGCCTCGCCTTCAAGCCAATCATACCCTCAACTTCAACGTCTTCAGACCCTCGCGATCAAGCCCATTAGACCCTTGTATTCAAACCCCTCAGACCCTCGACTTCAAGCCCTTCAGACCCTAGCCTTCAAGCTCATCAGGCCCTCGCCTTCAAGCCTATCAGTCCCACGCCTTGGCACTGGCCTTGAAAACCATCACACTCTTGCGATCATGCCTGTCAGACACTTTAATTTAAACCCATCCAACCTTTTCCTTCAAGCCCATCAAACTCTTTCATTCAAGCCGATCATGCCCTCGCATTCAAAACCCATCATGCTCTCCCTTTTAAGCCCATCAGACCCTCGACTTCAAGCTCATAAGACCATCGCCTTCAAGCACATCAGACTCTCACCTTGAAGCCCATCAGAGCCACGCCTTTAAACTCATCAGACACCTCGGCTTTGAACTCATGAGACCCTTTCGGCCAAGCCCATCAGACCCTCAAATTTAAACCCATCGGACCCTTACCTTCAAGCCCATCAGATCCTCACCTTAAAGCCCATCAGCCACTCGCCTTCATATCCAGCAGACCCTCTTCTTGAAGGAAATCAGACCTTCGCCTTCAAGTAAATAAGATCCTTATTTTCAAGTCAATGACTTTTGCCTTCACGCTCATCGCACATCTTCGCCTTCAAGCTCATCAGACCCTCGACTTAAAGCCCATCAGACCCTCGCCTTCAAGCCCATCAGACCCTCGCTATCAATCCCAACAGATATTCGATTTTAAGCCCATCAGACTCTCAACTTCAAGCCCATCAATCGTTGCGTTAAACCCCATTAGGTCCTCGCCTTGAATCCCATCAGACTTTTTATATAACGCCCCTTATTCCAAGCCTTCAAGCCCATCAGACCCTCGCCCTCGACCAGATCAGAAACACGCTTTCAAGCCCATCAGACCCTTGCATTTAGGCCCATCAGACTTTCGCCTTCAAACCCATCAGATTCTCAACTTCAAACTCATCAGACTGTCGTGATCAAGCCCATTAGATTCTTGAATTGAAGCCCATCAGATCTTTGACTTCAAGCCCGTCTGACCCTTTTCTTCGAGCCGATCATGCCCTCGCATTCACAACCCATCATGCCCTCTCTTTCAAGCCCGTCAGACCCTCTACTTCAAGCCCATATGACCCTCTCCCTCAAGCACATCAGACCCTCACCTTGAAGCCCATCAAACGCACGCCTTCAAACCCATCAGACACCTCGGCTTCAAACTCTAGAGACCCTTGAAACCAAGCCCATCAGACCCTCGAATTTAAGCCCATTAGACCCTTGCCTTCAACCCCATCAGATCCTCACCATCAAACCCATCACCCTTCGCCTTCACTTCCAACAGACTCTCGACTTCAAGCAATCAGACCTTCGCCTTGAAGCAAATTGGATCCTTATTTTCAAGCCAATGACACTTTCGCCTTCTCGCTCATCACACATCTTCGCCTTTAAGTTCATCAGACTCTCGCCTTCATGCCCCTCAGACCGTCGCCTTGAAGCCCATCAGACCCTCGTTATCAAGCTCAACATATATTCGATTTTTAGCACAACAGTCTCAACTTCAAGCCCATCAATCGTTGCCTTGAAACTCATCTCAGGTCCTCCCCCTGAGGCCCATCACACTATCGCCTTGAAGCCCATTAGACTTTCGATATGACGCCCCTTAGGCCAATGCCTTCAAGAACATCAGACCCTTGCATTCGAGCAAATCAGACACACGCTTTCAAGCCCATCAGACCCTTGCCTTTAAGGCCATCAGACACCTCGACTTCAGTCTCATCAGACCCTCGCGATCAAGTCCATTAGATTCTTGAATTGAAGCCCATCAGACCTTTGACTTCAAGCCCGTCTGACCCTTGCCTTCAAACCCATGATACCGTCGCCTTCAAGCCTATCAGTCCCACGCTTTGACGATGGCCTTGAAATCCAACGGACCCTTGCGATCAAGCCTGTTAGACCCTCTAGTTTAAGACCATCCAAACTTCTATGAGCCCATGAGACCCTCTTCTTCAAGCCGATCATGCCCTCGCACTCAAAACCAATTATGCCCTCCCTTTCAAGCCCATCAGACTCTCTACTTCAAGCCCATAAGACCCTCGCCTTCAAGCACATCAGACCCTCACCTTGAAGCCCATCAGACCCATGCCTTCAAACTCATCAGACACCTCGGCTTCAAACCCATGAGACCCTTGCGACCAAACCCATCAGACTCTTGAACTTCAGCCCATCAGACCCTTGCCTTGAAGCCCATCAGACACTTGTCTTGAGGCTCATCAGATTCTCACCTTAAAACTCATCACCCGTCGCCTTCACAACCAACAGACTCTTGCCTTCAAACAATCAGACCTTGGCCGTAAAACAATTCGGATCCTTATTTTCAAGCCAGTAACACTTTCCCCTTCACTCTCATCACACATATCGTCTTCAAGCTCGTCATACCCTCGCCTTCAAGCCCCTAAGACCCTCGACTTCAAGCCCATCAGACTCTCACTATTAAGGCCAACAGATATTCGATTTTAAGCCCATCACACTCTCAACTTCCAGCCCATCAATCGTT
>JAUUDZ010039932.1:0-10758 GCA_032361705.1 Panulirus versicolor
TTCCCGCCTCTTGCACAGGGGTCCCGGGTTCGATCCTGGCTGTTGGAGGTTTGTATGATATATATATATATATATATGTAAAGGACTTCAGACAGCAACAGATCATTGGGTCTTTTCAAGGCTGTTCGCAATAGAGAAGATATGACAAAATTCACAGGTTAGTGTGTTAAGATTTATAAGACATGTGGGTAATTTGAAGTGAATAATCTACCAACTCTTAATGTGACTAAAGAGGCGCAAATGCTGTCATTTGTGGACCGAAGAGAAATATTTATCAAATCAGCTGTTAAACGTATCAATCGTACAGCTTTCTACCACTCTAACTGGTAATCACTTCATGTGTTAACAATCCCGTTGAAGAAAAAGTACTTTGCCTCTTGCGAGTTGCAACGTTGGTCCACGAGTTTGTATCCATCACTGCAAATGAAGTCAGACGAATCAGGTCTTAAGTCACTTGATCGATCAAGATGATCAAAGTCTTTGATCATTCTGAATACCTGTGTTAGATCACCTCTTAACCTTCTCTTCTCTTTAGTTAAAGAGATTCAAGTCGTTTAGTCGGCTCTCACAAGATTTGTTTCTTAACCCGGGAACGGTTTATGACCAGTGCTAAAAAAAGACGTAAAGTGTTGTAGGAGAGTGATCGCCAGGGTCGTGAGCCCGGGCAGGATGTATGATTAATTGTTCCAGATCGTGAAGGAGAGGAAGAGAAGAGGCCTCGGGCACCACCAGGATCGTCCTGGTTAGAGCCTAACTAATCTCTATCATGTACACTGAAGACTTCAGCTCCTGGGTGTGAGGAAAGCAGAGCTTCGTGGCAAGAAGGTAAATAGGTGGAGAGTTGTATATAGCAAGAGGAACCGAGGGAGGGAGAGGGTGAGGGGGTTTACACGAAGCTTAAAAGGAAGTTAACAGAAGGTAGAGAGATCTTGAGCCAGATGGCACATGAGTTAGGAGACTCAAGGTCCACGCAGCGAGCAGTAGCAGTTCTTGCATTACAGTGGGCATAAGTTCTACTCTTGGAGCGGCTATGATGACAGAGATTAGAATTTGAGGCCTGATAGTACAGAGGAGAAGCTGGCTTGGACAATTGGAATTCACAGAGAAGTAAAAGATCATGAGAGGATGTAATCAGACGGTGGTGTTCCACAAGGGGGGACACTAGAATCCAGGCCGCGAATGTTACCGAAGTGGATAGAAGAAGAGCCAGGTCTAGGAGCTGTGGGGATGGAAGTGGGATGGCTCACAATCGCATGATAGCAGTCAAGTGGGCCCTGGGATCCGCCCAACCCCTCCTGGCCGGTGGAGGGAATAGATAAAGAGACAAGGATGTGTGCAAAGTGTGTGTTCTCAAGTGTTGTGTAGAGATTGATGTGTGGGAGTGAGCTTGAGTGCCAGCGCTCCAAATGTGGAAGAGGAAAGGAACAGAAAAAAAGAACATAGAAATCTGGTCGTGAAACTGGGTACGTAACAAAGGCCGCGGTGCTGGCTCACAGGACACCCTCCCTCCCACTCCCAGGCGATGGTGCCTCCCTGGCTGGTGGTCGTCTGCCACACACTACCACCACTACAGATTTACAGAACTGTTAACAGAGTGGACCCTGGAATGTCGCACTCGGCCAGGAAATGTCTCCTGTTGATATCTAACCAAGACATGTGCCCTGCGTATGACAGCTACACAGTTTATCGATGACACACTGGGGTGAGGATGAACAGCCGGGTTGACTGTGGGCCGACTGCCACAACCCGGAACCGAACCTATGACTCGACTCCGAGCGGCTGGGTCAGCAACGCTCACCGCTAAACTGTGTTTCTTGTGTTTGTCTGTGTTTCTATTTGTCTTGGATGTTCTGGATCTTTGTTTATGCCGGATGTGTGGTTTGTGATGTGTGGCTCGTGGTGTGTGGTTTATGATGTGTGGCTTGTGGTTTGTGGTGTGTGACTTGTGGTTTGTGGTGTGTGGTTTGTGGTTTGCGGTGTGTGACTTGTGGTTTGTGATGTGTGGTTTGTGGTTTTTGGTTTGTAATGTGTGGTTTGTGGTTTGTGGTTTGTTATGTGTGGTTTGTGGTTTGTGATTTGTGGTTTGTTGTTTGTTATGTGTGGTTTGTGGTTTGTGGTTTGTGATGTGTGGTTTGTGGTTTGTGGTTTGTTTTTATGGTTTGTCATTATATCTGATGTTTGTGTTTATGTTTCATGTTTGTGTTTATGTTTCATGTTCGTGTTTATGTTTCATGTTTATGTTTGCTTCATGTTTGTGTTTATGTTTTATCTTTGTGTTTATGTTTCATGTTTATGTTTGTTTCACGTTTGTGTTTATGATTCATGTTTATGTTTATGTTTCATGTTTGTGTTTATGTTTCATATATATATAGTGTGTGTGTGTGTGTGTGTGTGTGTGTGTGTGTGTGTGTGTTTACTTGCTGTTACTACATATTTGTAAGGTATGAGGAGGAACTTCTACAGTCGTGGGACCTCCATCTCTAGAATATTCCCTGCAGTCATACAATTGTTGAAGCATCTGTGTATTCCATTCATCTGTTGTTCTTATACTACACAATTGCCATTTGACATCTTTTCTCACAACTCTCTTGCTTGATTTCAATGTTATGTCTTCTGACAGTTTTGTCGATATATTTCGAAGAACTGTTCACTGCTGACGTCATCAAACTAGTTTAAGCACTCAAAAACTGTGATCAAGTCACCCTCTACTCATCTCTCATCCCCAACTCTCATCTTGATTATAACATTATCTTTGTCGCTCTCCTCTGGACCTTCTCTATTAGTCCTTTGTGCTTCAGTGTAATAGACTCCTTCAACCATAGTCAGTAACGCTAATCACTACACCACAGGGGCCTGGGTGTGTGTGTGTGTGTCTAGGGGTGTACATGTGTATACATGTTACCTATTTATGTAGTGATACAGGAAAGGGAATCTTACACACATGGGGGCTCCCCGGTCTCTCATCTCTATCATCTTGTCGTACAGTTCCGTGAACTCTGCCAGTGGAAGTGGTACTCCATCTTCCCTCAGCTTTGCTTCAGGAGTCCATCATCCACTGCTGATGAAGGTGTTCTTCCTCACGACCTTTCGTTCTCCTCTGTCATGCACTCTCTTCCCGGACTCTGTCATGCATTCTCTTCCCGGACTCTGTCATGTACTCTCTTCCCGGACTCTGTCATGCATTCTCTTCCCGGACTCTTGTCTAATATCGGAGAACCTTTCTATGTTAAAGTCGTTATGGCCTCATGGAAACCTATATGTTGCTGTCGCGTCTTGTCTAACTCTTCTCTCTTCTGGTATGAGCAGGTTGGGAGCTTACCTCACCTCCCCGCAGATCGTTCCTCTCAATTCATGGTGGGGTCCCTCGTACACTTTCTAGCAACTCTGTCACTCTTCTCGTCAGAACACCAGACTGTCGCCTCATAATCCAGCTCAGGACGAACCTAGTCCGTCGTAAGTCTGTTTCTGAACATCTACCAACCTAGTCACCTAAAGGGAGGTTTGGGAGTGGGTATACTTTGCTTTCCTCACCATACCCCTCACACGCTGCGTGCGCTGGTGACAGGTTCGGTGTGATGTTATGTCTCACTTGGGCCCTTGTCACAGTACGGCGTCTGTAACTGACTGTCCCTTAATACAGTACTTACCATCTGGTCGGTTTAACCCCTGCCCATCATCATCACTTTGTGCTTCCCCGGGTCAAATGTCATTAGCCATTCGTCCGGCCGCTGCTTCATCTTGTCTAGTGCTTTGCATTAGACTAAGGCCACTGTTGCTTCATGCTTCCTTCATTGCTTAAGCATCATCAGCAAACACATGACGATATGAATCCATCTCGTCTGGCAAATCATCTACGTAGATCGGGAACGGTAGTGGCCCCAGCAATGAACCCTGGGCAACCCCAGCTGTCACCCCGTGCTCAGCTTGAGATGGGTCTCTCCCAGCTAGCTAGATGTTCTTCCTCCTTTGACCTTAACTTAAATGTTCAACTTGAACACTTTCTGTGGAGGAAATTATCGAAGGTGTTTTGGTAGTCTAAAATCAGACAATCCCCACGGCCATTCTTTTTTCGTCTGTGTTGATTTCCTCTGAATCTTTGTTGTTTTCCTTTTAGGTAGTTGACCCCAGTCAAGAATTTTGTGTCT
Organism: Panulirus versicolor; assembly: GCA_032361705.1. NCBI lineage: Eukaryota > Metazoa > Arthropoda > Malacostraca > Decapoda > Palinuridae > Panulirus > Panulirus versicolor. Next base: position 4,146 of record JAUUDZ010039932.1, read on the forward strand.
CCTGATTATTATCTTCCCTATCATCTTGTAGGTTATGACCGGTAGTGATAATGGCCTATAATCAAGGGCTTTTTGATGTTAACTGGGACGCCACGGGCAACTGAATGCGTTAATCAGGGCCATTTCATTTACACTATTCATACATACATATACCCGAGATGAGGATGAACAGTTACGTTGCCTGTGGACCGATTGCCGCAACCAGGAGTCGGACCTACTTCTCTGTTACCTTCCTCGAGTATTGGCATAATGTTGGCTGTCTTTCACGCCGCTGCTGGAACACTTCCTCCGCTGAGGAAAATTTTGAAGAAAATCACCAATGGTTTGGCAAGGATCCGGCGCGCTGGCTGGCGAGGCACCACCTGGACCGTGAACTGTCTGACGGTCGAGAGACTTCACGAGCTCATCACTTGTACCGCTGGAGTGACTTTGATAACCTTTACGACGTCCCTGCCAGCCGTGGTTGGTGGCAAGTGCTGGTACCTCAAGGTCTTTGACTATGTGTGTAAATCATTCTGCACGGGGAGGGAGTTTCACTTTCGCACGATCCCTTCTCTCAAACTGTCTCACCATCTCAAACTGTCTCAGCTATCATAGTGCTTCCTTTTACGTCTTTTTCTTAAAAAGTAAATTCTAATTTGATTCTTAGCTGGTTTGATCTGGTCACTTCTCATTCTTCTTTCTTCCTCAGTGGACAAATTCAAGGACTCTAGCGTTTCCCTATCACTCAGCTTTCTTAACTCTGGTCCCGTTTATATTGCCTTCCTCTGGACCTTCACTATCAATCCTTTGTCCTTCTTTAAATGCGGTGACCAAACATGAGAAGCATATTCTAATCCTACGTAAAGAAGGATATGAACAGTTTCCTGAATGTGTCATTAGCCGTATACTTGAGCACTGTGCTGATATTTGCTAGTGGATAGTTGTCTCCTTTGATGATCCCTTAATGTGGAAGTCTGGCTACAGGTTAAGGACGTTGTCAATTCCTAGGTCCTTCACACACACACACACACACACACACACACACACACACACACACACACACACACACACACAAACATCCCTACAGTATATTTCCTATGATACGGTATCCATACTGAGGTCTTCTTTCGCTGCCTCCCATCCTTATTACTTAACACTAACCAACCAAACCAACTTTGGAGTTTGTCTAGGTCTCATTGTAGGTTGATGCAGTCCTTCTGTCTTTTTATCTGCTTCGTTACCTTGACATCGTTCGCAGACATGGCCAGGAATGACTCCGATCATTCTAGACCGGGCCCTGCGGCACGCCGCTGGTGACTTTAGCCCATTTCGAGAGGACGCGTCTGACGTGCGTCCATTGTTCCCATCAACTGGAAGGATCTTCAGTCCATAGAAGAAGTTCTCTTGTTACTCGTTCCCGAAGATTCAGGGTCTTCACCCGCCTCCCACGTGGCACAGTGTTTAATGCTTTCTAGCAGTCCAATTAAGGACAATTTACCAAACCTTCTACTTTGTCCAAAGTGGAGCTCACTCTTTCGTGGAAATCCGAGAGGTCCGTCACTGAAGCCATGTTGTCCTTCAGAAAGTTTCTCCTCCGCAGGAAGTCATCCATTTGTGTTGTGATTATCTTTTCCAGTACCTTACAGACCACAATCGTCTACCTGTGTGTAATAAAGCGCTTCCTTCTCGTCTTCATCTTTACAGACAGGTATGACGCTTGCCTTCTTCCGCTCCTTTGGCACTGTAACTTCGTCCAGCGACATCCTGAACAACCAGGTTCTTCGTCAAGTGCATCAAGTGCATCAGGACTTACGAAGGTCAAGACTCTAGAGTTTTATCGATGTTTTCTCCAGATATCTGAATACTTTCTCAAACCTTCACCCTGCTCCATCTCACTGGAGTCACGGTTGTGCTGTCCACGACTACGCTGTAGAATCACACTTTTGAACTATCTCTTCCTCACATATCCTGACATCATCCTCCGAAATCCCTCCCTCGGAACCCCGTAGCCTGGTGAGCTGCTCTATAACTGAAATTTACACTTGATGAATTTATGGAAACAGTTTAGGATGATTAGTTGTCCACAATATTCTTCTCAAAGGTTCTTTTTTTCCCTCCTTTTGTGGGGCCCCACCTCTTCAATTTTCTCTATCATCATACATCTTCTTTATGCTGTCCACATCCACTGTCCACATCCACTGTCCACATCCACGGTACCACATTCACGGTACCATGAGACACAAGATTCCTTTATATCATCTCTAGCAAGTTTCTTGATTCACTCCATGTTATTACCTCTAGTTGTTCTCTTCACTGGTTTAAAAAGTCTTAAAGGTTCTGATCAAGTCACCTATTCCTCATCTTTCTTGCATAGAGGACAAATTTAAGGCCCATAGCACTTCCCTGTAACGTAACTCACCTAATTCAGGAAACATTTTTGTATTTCTTTATTTGTCCATTACGGAGAGAAAGCTTCGCACTCGCTGTACCATCAAGAATTCTATATTTCTGTAAGTTGCTGGCGTTCACCACCTCCTTCCAACCATCCACCAGCCTCACACTAAACTGGTATTCCTATATATCCTCCTTGACCAGCTTCTGGTAACTCTGGTACAGCTCCTCGAGAGGAACTGTTTACCTCAACGTCATAGTCACTTGATGTAAGAACTTAAAAGACTATTTTCATATCACCCCTCTCTCTTCTCTCCTCCATGTTAGACAGTCATGTAACCCTCAAGCTCTCATTATAAACTAGATCACTTTACTCAGCCATCATTTTCGTTGGTCATCTCTGGACCTTCATTGCTGTGCCTCTCCAGGTACCTGTGACCAGACATAAGAGGCATTATCCAGCTTCAGCATAACGTAGGTTGTGAATAGCTTTCCAAACATTTCCTTTTCCATGCACTTCAGTGCAATTTGGAAATTAACTAACAGACAGTTAATGTCTTTCAAAGATCTGATGTGTAGCTCTGGCCTCTGTCGACCCCTAGACTTCTTCCCCATATTCATTCCAGCAGGTTAGGCCCAGGTGTTTACTATTCACACTGGGACCTTCGGTCACTCAGCCACGTCCTCAGCCACGTCCTCATCTCCTTACACTGACCAGTATCGAAGTTTGCCCAGGTCCCCTTGTAGGAAGATGCAGTCATTTTCATTTTCCAATTTTCTTATTAACTTGGTATTGTCTTCAAATAGATACACGTACGATCTCTATTCATCATGTCTCCCTCCATGTCTCCAAGCAGTTCCTCCGTAGAAAGACACTGTGCATGGTGCAAGACATCGTGCATGATGCAAGACATCGTGCATGGTTCAAGACATCTTGCATGGTGCAAGGCATCTTGCATGGTGCAAGACATCGTACATGGTGCAAGACATCGTGCATGGTGCAAGACATCGTGCATGGTGCAAGACATCGTGCATGGTGCAAGGCATCGTGCATGGTGCAAGACATCTTGCATGGTGCAAGACATCGTGCATGGTGCAAGACATCGTGCATGGTGGAAGACATCGTGCATGGTGCAAGGCATTGTGCATGGTGCAAGACATCGTGCATGGTGCAAGATATCGTGCATGAAGAAAGACATGCTGCCTTACTAGTGTAAATTGCACACCCACTGTACATTTTCTTCTCTGAGCTTAACATTTACTTGGGTGTTAACATTAATGTCAGGGTTGAATTAAGCTAAAGTACAGCTGAATGGTACTACACTACATATCATTCAACAGTACAAGTAAAGGTATATGTCATCCAACACAGATACGAGTCTAATGTAATACTTCATAACTATAAAACTTTAATGACGGTGACATAGAGATCTGTGGACTTGTTTCCTGCCAGTTCTTGTCATTTTTGAATATCGTGAAGAAAATATGGAGGTTCAGTCTGCGGCGTGTGTTAACCTTTGTTAAGTAGTGTGACACAGGTGTTCAGTCTTCAGTGTACATTGTGGGTACATGCTGGCCACTGTGCCGCTGGTGACGGCAAGAGAAAGACATGAAGATACGATGGATTCTAAGGAATATTATTGCCTCAACTGGGCTCTTCTGAGCTGGGCAAGTGCCTCAACTGGGCTCTTCTGAGCTGGGCAAGTGCCTCAACTCCAGTCTGTGACTTGATCAGTCACGTGACACAACCCGTTGTTAGTGACTTAAGTGACCAGGTTAACCAAGCGAGTGACTTAGTCAGGGAATGTAACACAAGAAGACGAGCCAGTGACTCAGGGATTCATCAAGGAGCCCAGCGAGATAGGGTGGCCCCGATCGTGTCGGCTCCTGGTGAAAGTAAGGGACCCCTAGCCTTGCCAACCAACCCCCCCCCCCCCCCCGGAGTGCCGAGTAGGACAATGGGTAGCGTAGCCTAGCCTAGGCAAGGAAGAGTTAGTGTCCAGCCACCAGTGCTGGGTAAGACGATGACTAGCCTAACCTAGCCAATGAAGGAAGCGTTCCTAGCCACCAGTGCTGGGTAGGACAAGTGTCTAGCCTGGTGCTGCCACCTACGTACTACGCCCTTCTGAACTACGCAGTTGTGATGATGAGAATCAGCGACCTGCTAACGAGGTAGTTTGAGGTGCCGTGTGCCGCACCGTGCGCTCATGACTTCGTCACAAAGGATTATGGAAAACACGGGACATACGTGTGACTCAACCCGTAATGCACCTACCTAGTGTGTCAGGCATCAGATAACAGTGAGTTTGTTACACTTCTGTTACCCCGTTACGTTATATTACTGGAGGCCACATACGTTTAGCCTAGTCACAAATAATCGATTATCATTCTCGATTAATATACGATCAATCTGTTGATAGATCATCAGTTTTAAATCAAGGACGGACGGCTGAACTTGTATTTTCTATATCTAATTCTATACGAGAGAGAAAACAGGTCAAATGCGACCGACACTCCCGCCCTTAGATCGTCCTACATCATCTTTTCATAACTTGTTTGTGGTCTTTTTCAGCGCCAGTTGAGAAGTTCTCTCATTAGCCAAATTATCTTCAAGAAAAAAATCGAGAAATGTTGATTTTTAGCTTCATACATATTCAATGATTATGTGGACAAGAAAGGGATCTGTTTATAAACTTTATCAACAACATTGTTGATAAAATCTATAAACAGTTCCTTTTCTTATCCACATAATTAATCTATAATACGCATGTTGCCGGACTTGAACGCACGCGACCTCCATCCGGGTAGTCACTTGTTTACCAAATGGCGTCCTAGCTACGTGCTTTCGTTGTATATCAACTGACTGCTATATTTCTTTCTTGTGTCTCCCCTGATGATGTGATTATTACACGAAAGTGCACTTGGAAACTTATCGTGTTTCATTTCCCTGTGGTAAGAAAGGAATTTAGTTGACCACCCGCTCAATTGTGATCTCTTCCACTATATATATAAAGCATTTTTATGAAATCATTTATGTGGGAAAGTTTAAGGAAATCGTCTAATAGAAATCACCCAAGAAATGTTATAAAACAATACATGATCATTGTGGTCACTGTTTTCCTTTGAAAACTCCGTATGTTCCGAAGGGAAGAATACTGCTCGAGAAAAATAGTGGTAAAACATTACACAAAGACTCATTAAGAATTTATATTACTTAACGGTCTGTTTCTGCTCAGGAATTAGAACTGTCTTCACTTCACCTTGGCTCTGGGTTAACAGTTCTGATATGAGCGTCACGTCTTACATAGAGAGACGCAGGCGACTGGCGAAGATTTGTTTTCGATGATGGATGATTGGGTAGAATGTATTGTTTACTTTGTTTGCAGGAGTACTGAGGGAATCCCGTGTTAGATCTCTTGTTGTTTGACTTCGGTTTAGGTGTTTGATCTTTGCCTCTCGTTCTGTGACCTAAGCTTGTTCAATGATGTTCATAAGTTAAGGAATATCTCAGAGATCTTTCTCTTAAGTACACATGGTCATAAACACGCTAGACCATAAACACACTTGGTAAAAACAAAAATACATGTGTATAAGCATATCACATTTTCTGTGTTCCATACCTCATATTTTGTGTCTCATATATATATACATCAAAGTTTACGTAAATCTGTATGTGAAAAAATCTTTGGAATGAATAGCATTCATCATACAGTGTGAGGAAGATATTCATGTTCACAGGCTACACCAACATTCATATATGTCTCATCTATTTCCTTAAATTATCAGACCAAATATTTTTCATAATTGTTGGTTTATATACATGTAGTTATCAATGGGACGTGACATATCTCAGCAATTTTTTTTTTTTTCAGTCAAGAAAGGTTCACATACGAAAATGAGAATTATATACAGAGTAACAATGATACAGGGAACCCTTTCCGAAATTCTCGTTTTCTATAAATGGGTCAGGTTGCTAATGCTGAGGAAATACACGAAAGTGCGGTAGGTCCACTGGCAGGGAGCGGAGTGAGGGGTCGTCCCTACCATGTGTAGGAACGAGACCTCGGCCGCTTCTGGAGGGGACAAACACCACACACGATGCTGTAAACAAGGTTTCTCACCCTGTAAATAAGGTTTCTCTCCCTGTAAACAAGGTCCCTATAAATAAGGTTAATCTCCCTGTAAGTATGGTAAATCTCTTTGTAAACAAGGTCCCTATGAATAAGGTTAATCTCCCTGT
>JAUUDZ010039943.1:0-10758 GCA_032361705.1 Panulirus versicolor
TGTGGGTGGGTTGGGCCATTCTTTCGTCTGTTTCCTTGCACTACCTCGCAAACGCAGGAAACAGCAACAAAGTATGATATAATATATACTGCAGATTCTGTTGTCTTCTTTCTTTTTAAAACGTTTAACATAGCCTCTCCCTTAATTTTTCAATCTATCTATGTTTCTGATACCTGTTCCCACCTGAAACTCCCTCAAGGGGGTGGCCATGGCAATAGTCTCCATAACTTGTGAACTCAAGTGCCAATTCTAAGCCTTTAGTGCCTCACCCTTAACAGGCCACTCTCAGAGGGCAACTCTAAATCAGTGTTTACAGAGGCTTCAACCTAATGTTCCTACTGAATATTTCTACCTAATTCTCAGGCCTAATGTTACTACCTACTATTTCAACCTGATGTTTGTCTATCAATCATCTATATCGTCGATGCCTGTTCCAATTTGAACTCCCTCAGAGTCTCCATTACTATAAAACTCCAATGCCACTTCTTAGCTTTTAGTGCCTCACCCTTAACAGGGCACTGGCAGAGGGCAAGTCTAATGCAGTGCTTGAGATACCAAAAATGATAACTGAACATTTCCCAGTAAGTGAACTACAAGAGTCTGCTTCCTCTGTAACAATAAAGCAAGACCTCTTCCAAAATAATAAAAGTACTTTTCACGCCTTGAGCAAAGACTATACTCTCCAGAAAAAACATACTTTTCCTTTCCTAGGGCCAACTGCAGAGGGAAATGACACCTTTAACCAGATGCTCATGCTAAGGTATTCTGAGAGCACCAAGGAAAGATTGGAAAGAGAAGACATTATCTGGGAGAGTGAAAATGGGTAGGGTTGAAGGTGCAGAAGTCCTAACATTGCTGTCTGGATGTGAGGCATGATCTATAGATGAAAATGTGCAGAGAAGGGGGATGTGTTAGAAATGAAATGTTTAAGGAAAATGTACAGTATGAGGTGGCATGATTGATTAAGTAAAAGGGGAGCAGAGATGCGATGTGACAGAGAGCTGAAGAGTGTTACTGAAATGGTCTAGACATGTGGACAGAGTGAGTGAGGAGAGGTTGACAAAGAGAACATACATCTCAGAAGTGAAGGGGAAAAGGAGAAAGGGTAGACCAAAATGGAGATGGAATGATGGAGTGACAGAAAAAGGAGACGAAAAGGAGAAGGGGTAGACCAAACTGGAGATGGAAGGATGGAATGAAAAATATTTTGATTGGTCGGGGCCTGAACGTGCAGGAGGTTGAAAGGAATGCACAGGATGGAGTAATCTACAGCAGTCTGATGTACAGGTGGTGACCTACTGTCAATGGATGGAATTACGGCATGCAAGAGAGCCAGGAAAAACTGCAACTGGTCTGTGGGGCCTTAATGTGGACATGGCTGTTTATTCCCTCTACATCTTAGGGCTTGTTGTGATAATGCAAATCTTGAAAGCTAACTTTGTGCAGCGCCTTGCTGACCTCTATACAGTTCCGATGAATAAAAACAAATTACACAAACAAAACATAAAAGCAATGATTAAGGAGTAAAAGTATCTAACATCAAAAGAAAAATAAATAAATATGCCAACTTGCCAACAACTGATGCAAAAATATCAAATAACTGTGGTCACATTAAAAAAAAAAGGTTTGCAATAAAACAAAAGAAACAACAAACAGCCTGCATATGACTCAAAGGATAATAAAACAATGGAAAATCGATTCACAAAGTAAAATATGATATACTGAAACAAGGAAGAAAACAATAAGGAATAATAAGCCCATCCAATGAATTCCAGAATCTATTAAGAGTCTGAACAGAAACCTTCACAAAGAAGCTTGAAAAACAGTAATCAAGAATACCTAACCAACCAAAAATAGACAATTACCATAGATGGTTTGCCAGAGAAAGCAACAATGTGAAATATCAAATCAGACAGGTGGTAGAATATATAGTATCATCTTGGAACTTCAAGCTATTCAGGTGGGAAGACAAACACGCACAAGCCCTGTCTAGGATAAAATTTCACTGTTGGTACTCCTATATAGATATCACATACAAAACCTCAAGCAAAACATCCAGGATGGCTCCAGCCAACAACCACCACCCACCTGCAAGAAACTAGTTGCAAAAGACACCAGCATAGCATTTAACATCATCCCCAACATATCCTTACACACAATGTAACTAACACCTACATAAAAAAATATTACAAAAAGTAGTTACCCATCTTAATGACAGGTCACCAAGCCAATGTCTGTCAAAACGGATTTACCTTCATAATTCACAGTACTCCAGTGGAGTTCCTAGAGAGCTGGCCCATCTCTAACCATCTTCAATCATTTCCTACACACCCTCACCTCACCCTCTGTAAACCAGTCAGAAAATCCTCTCATATTCAAACAACCTCACAATTACTTCACAAGACTGTAACACCGCACAAGCAGCAATAAAAATGCAACACTTCATCACAAAACTAGAACAATGGCTCACTCAAAGTAGAATGTCTACATTCCTCAAGGAATTAACCCTTAACAGAAAGGTTGCAACATGCATCCTCCCATAACCCTAACAGACTAACCACTTCCAATTATGAAAATGTCAACCATGCTAGGCACCACATGTAACAAACAGGGCATTAACTCTCCACAAAGCATTAACATAAAGGCTATAAACAACCTAAATACCCTCAGAATACTGACTGCCAACATTATCAGACTAGGAAAAAATCCATCGGTAACCTATACAAATACCACATTTCACCTGTATTATTATCCAACCTAGACACAAAAACAAAAAATACATACCATACAACCAGAACAATCACCTGTTTAACAAACACAATGCTCAACTAAAAAAATAATCTTCCAGTACAATCCCACTTCAACAAGCTCAGTCTCTTATTTCTTTGCAGCGGCTCTAGACCTTTGCCACTAAAATCATTTAAGAAACAACCACCAAGCAGAAATGAAAAGCTAACCCCTGTCTCTCACTTTACCAACCAATACACAAAGATTCAATCCTCTAAAAGTACAACACTGACAAATCATATTCACAGTATTTGTTCAACAAGGACAAAATAATCACCCTCCTACCCTAGTCATAACATACTTCCTTTCCCCATATACACATCTGAACCTACCCTCTCCAGGCACATATGAGTTAAATTTTCTCAACTAACTTCTGATCATCACCTATCTCTCAAACATTACACACATAAATTCAACACCAGATCCCACATGCCCAAGATGCAAATGCTACTTTGCAGATATTGAACAGCTGCACTTTATCTAACCCCCACTCAACTTTGAAAAACACACACACATCACTGCACTTTTTGACCTGTGGTCCCATCATGTGGACATGGCTGATTTCTCAGTGCTCTGGAAGCCCTAAAGTTGGGAGGACTAAGGCAGGAAGATGAGATAATAAAATTCCTGGGAAAAAAAAATCCTGTGCACTGCAGAGGACAAACATGAAGGGCTGATGGAGGAGGCTACATTCCTCCAGCCTACCTACCTTCCTGCCTTGGGAGCCCCGTTCTTCATTGCTCAAGATGCCAGTCACATTCACCAGCCAGGACCACAGGTCGTATGGTACAAGGGATGGGTGTATTACAATTTCTGAATAATCTAATATATTGAAACCTTAAATAACCGCAAATTTTTGTATCTGAAATGGCCAATACCCAGTGCATTTCAGATAACAGGTTTAATGTATTTTCAAAAAAATTTCAAATTTTAGGATATTTCTAAGACCAAAAGGTCATTTTTCAAAATTTCCACATTCTTCTTGACCCACAAAACAAACTGTGAAATATCATGACTTCTCATGACTGTGGAAACTGTAGCTATACAAAAGTGTGCTAGCCTATCTGTTTACTGCTTACACTAACATTTCACAATCAACAAACACACTCCTAGCAGTCCGGACAAAAGGATAACTTTCTTACCTTAACCTTGACAACTTTAACAACCTTATGGACCTTGGCCTCGCAAAAGGCACCCTTGTATTTGGCCGATACCTCAGTTCCTACAGTCAGAAAGGGGGGATCCTCAGGCTGAAAAAAAAGAAAGTGTACAAGGCATAAATTTAAAACTTCTCAGTCAATCAATAGAACTTAAATTTCTATATGAAGTGTATAACTACTGCAGAGATCTTAAAGAAAAGTAGCATCTAAAACAGTATCTTTATTGGCATGTGGTTGTCAAGTTCTGCAGTATTTACTGTCTCAATTACAAAAAATCAGATACTGCGTGACAAATATATCTGATCAATCACAAAATAGTGCCGTGTTGAAAGTCACCTTGGAATATTGAGTGCAGATGTGCATATCCTGGTGGGAAAAGCTAAACTTGTAATAAATTAATTACCTGTGGCAACCACATCTCAACGAGGGTGCAAGACCACACACAACCTAATGGTTGTGACCCTGCCCAGCAAGCTGCAAATTATGTTTGTGAAGAAATCGTGTTCTCCTTGCGATCGTAACAGAGCTGAAGTTCACTGTATTGAGAATTAATACAAAATCTGAAGTAAAAAGTAAGATTCAATTTTCAGAGTTGATGATCAAACCCAATAAAAGTTACAGCGCATTCCTTCAATTTTCATTTATAAGTATAAAATTATAATCATTTGCAAAAAAAGTTACAAAGGTGTTACAGTACATGAGGAAGTAACTCATATGATTCAAACAAATCAACATTAACAAATTTAAAAGTTAATTTACAAATTATAAAAAATCAGATATCACAAGGGCTTAGCCATGAATTCCATAAAAACGCAAATCTCTCAACAGGAGCTGAGTAACTTTTCTTGTCACTTGAAATAAAGAGTATGAAATTTGTGAAGGTGTTGGAAGTGGATGGTAGTGGAGTTGAATTTATGAAGAAAGGGAGGAACAGTAACTCACGAGGTCATATGATGTATCTTTCAGTTATAAGCTTAGTTATATTCCAGGAGACTTTTCTGGAGTTGGTTTAGATTCACAACAGAAAGTTTACAAGCTCATCCAACATATAAAATTACACAAAAATCAAGCTGAACAACAGTTACAAACACAAAAATGCAGAAAATTTAAAATCACAGTAAGCAATATAACAAAATACACCATGACACATTCAAAGGTTATAAATTAGGGGTGTGAGATGCTGCACTCTATCAACAATCCAAATCCCAAGAGCTCCTATCTTAGAGCAAACTGCATGTGTAAGATTTATGGAACAATCTCGAAAATTTCACTGCTTTATCCTCAATATATATCTTCAAAGTTTCTTTGCCCCACAGTCCCTACCATGTAAAACTTCAATGCTTCATTCTCAATATATCTTCAAAGTTTCCTTGCCCCACAGTCCCTACCATGTAAAATTCATTCTTCATTTTCTTTCATTTTTTCAAAAGCTGTTTCGTTGTTATGCCACATGTTTCTTCCCCTACAGTATATCCCTATGCTCTCCTGCTGCTAGAAAAAAAATTTCAACCCATACCTACTTCTTTTCTAACCCTCCTTATCTCTTCACTCTCAAAGATATCCAACATCTATATCAATGTTCCATATTCTGGCTAAGGATTCCATTCCCAGTAAGTGTTCTCAAAAGATACTCTTTTCCATGTGCCCTTTACCATTATTTGTGGCCCAAATGATAATGTTCAAAGTCCTTGATTTGTATATTGTGCACATATAGTAACATCCTGGGTTTTTCTCTAATAAACTTTGATTTTATGTTATGTCTTATTCTTTCAACAGGACTGCTTTTTTTGGTGAGTAAGTAGCTTTTCCAGAAGGTTTGGAACTTGAGTTCCACCCCCTGCTTAGGAGGTGTCTTTCTTTTTCTAGTCCACTGGACCTTTCCCTTTTCCATAACTAGAATATGTGTGCAGTATCTTTTAGAGTGATCCACCAGTCTTATATTTCTTGTTTCATACATTCCTCTAGTGTTCTGCCACCTAGTACTGATTCACAAATGCACTGCATATAGCTTAATGATGAAATTGAAATTGCTGAATTCACCTCTTTGGTGATATGTGTCACGAGGGACAGCTCAAAAAAATTTCAAACCAGGTTTAACATAATATGGCATGGGTATAACACAATATGGCAGAGTTGTATTTTTAAAATAACATGGTGAACCTTTGAATAACAGACAAGGTTAATCATCTATTGTTTCAAAGTGACATCCTGAATTTCAGCATCTGAGAAAATAATGGATAGTTACAAACTTGAGCACTGGAGACTCACTGACTTTGTACCCTAAAAGGTATCAGTACAAGAGACAACAGTGTGTGCTGATCACGTTCGGCGATGGTCCCTTCATGTGACACAGAAACAATAAATCAAAAAGTTCAAGAATGGTTATGCAAGACTTGTGGATAACTACATTAGGACAGCCTTAGATATCACATGAGGCATCTAATGTCTGAGAACCTGATCAGGTGCATGTCATAGTCAATGAAATTATCAATGAAGCTGAAATTTCCCAAGGAGGTATCAGGACTATCCAAGAGCATTTGGGCATGACTAGGGTTTTGGCAGACACATATTGGTGAGAAAAAGGGGTACGAGGTCCAGACAAACAAAGGTAGAGGTCCCCTCCATAGGAAACAGAAGTGCGTTCCATTCCTATAGAATTCAGAAAAAGGAAAGTAAACCAGACAAAAAATTGAAACACACAGACCAACAATCCCAAAATATCACGAGACTACGGAAAGACATTCATGAGCTGTTGGTGATGAAAAAAGGTGCTTTCATTCATATGCCAAACAATTCAAGGACAACAAGTTTAACTGGCCAACTATGAACAGGGGAGGGCACCCACATGGACGATAGCACGGAAACGAGTGATATACAAAAACAAAAAAGTAATATGAGGAATAGAGTTCCAATTTGAAGTACAGATTTCAGCAAACCAAAAATCACAATATAGATGTATAAGCCATAAAACTTCTTTCTATGCACCCATCCCCCATGCTACTAGTAACAAACTCCATCACAATACCACTGGACTTCAAAAGGGTAACTGAGAATGTAGACTCAATTTTCTTCAAAACTAGGTACCTTAAAACTCTCTTTCAACATATATAATTTTTTCATACTTGATTGCTCTTCCTCACATTAGTGAGCTAGTGCCAGGAACAGACAAGAAAGGCCACATTTGCTCACATCAATTCTCTTGCTGTCATATGTAATGCACCCAAATCTGCCACCAGTGATGTACCACCAGCAAACAATAAATGACACTTCTCAAGCCCTTGTTCTCTTGACTGCAAACTCATCCCCCTCACCAAGCCTATCGCATTTAACTCCCTTATCACCCGATCCATAAAAAGGTCAAACAGCCATGGAGACATCACACACTCCTGCCGCAGGCCAACCTTCATTTGGAGCAACCCACTCGTACATATGCTTTACACCTTTGATAAACACTTCACACAGTTTCTAAAAGCTTTCCTCCCACAACCTATATCCATTAGACCTTCCACAGGGCAACTCTATTAACCTTCTTATGCATTCTTTCCAGATCCATAAATGCCACTTACAAATCTTTGTTTCTCACACACATTCTTTAAAGCAGACAGCTGATCAACATATCGTGGGTAAACTCTGTTAAATCAAGAGTGTCTTGCTCTTCGTGAAACCTAATCTTCATTTCGTACAAAATTGTTTTACCAACTGATAAAATAAACCCTATTTTTGGTGAAGTAAAAGATAGACTTCAAAAGAAAATATCAATAACATTAGAGACCTCCTACACAGTGTGCCAACAGAGGTGGATGAGACTTTATGATCAATTGGCAGAGATATGTAATGACCAAGACTCAAACATGATTAATGAGAGATTTTAAGATACCAGTATCCAAGTGGGAAGAATCCATCACCAGTAGCATGAGGCTTGGGCTTTACCTAAATTAGCTTGAGAGTGCCTTAACATGATTAGTTGAGAAACCTACACTCAATGAGAACATATCAGCTTTACTCTTAGCTACAAATGAGGATCTTGTTTATACTGATGAATTGGGAGAAATGTTTGGTACAAGTGATCCCCGGCAAATCACTTTTGTGGCAAATTTCAGTATAGCTTATAATGCTGGGGAAAAAAAAAAGCAAATTTCAATGGTCTTGAATGGTAAACTTGTGATGATATTGTTAATGATTACGATAAAGACACAATAAAGATTCAATAATCCTTTTAAAGTGCCAAAGTATATAACATGGTGCTTCAAAACAAAGCTAAAGTGGTGGATCAATGATATAAGGAAGTGCTTGCTGTCTTAGAAAGTAACACATAAGAAACTCTGAGACACAAACAACCAAGACATTAAACTACATAAATCTGCACTGAGAAACCAAAAGTCGTATGTGTCAGTAAGAAGTGTGTATTACTGAAAATAGCAGAAGATACCTGAAGAGTCTTATAGTTACGTTAGTACTACAAGAGTAATTACCCAATCAACTGAGCCACAAATTTACAGAAAAAGGTGATAATTCAAAACAACAAAACCATGGCAAAGATTTTAATTATCATCTAGCATCTGTATTTACAACAGAAGATACAACTCACGTCGCAAACCTTGCTTCACTGATATAAGGGAAAACCTTTTGAAACAGACTGAAATAAAAGAAAAAGTTGTACAATCAGCACCGAGTGGAATGAGAAGAAATAAAACAGCAGGCCCAGATAAGTGTTACCCGAGGGCACTGAAAGATGCCAAAATGAGATAGTTAAGCTGTTAGCTACTCTTTTCAATAAGTTGCTCACAACAGGAAATGTTCCTGAGGAATAGAAACTTGCCAAAGTAACAACAATATTCAAAAAAGGTAATAAACAGCAGCCAGGCAAGTAATGTGTGTAGTGGGTAAACCATTGGAAACCATCAATCCCAATTAGATTGCAAAACAATTAGAGGACGACCATTTTATATTAAATGGTCCTCAGCAAGGTATTTGACAGAATTAATCATTAAACAAATCTGCTCAATTTCTTTATATGAAATAACCAAGTAAGATGAAAGTAAAGTAGTTGATGTCATCTACTCAAGACTTTCAAAAAGCATTCGATAACAAAGGTTACTTACTAAAGTTAAGTCACATGGTATAGATGGGGCTGTACTTCATCAGTCAGGAAACTGGCTGACTAGCAGTACAAAACCTCACAATGGTCATTAGTACCAACTGGTTACAACCTCTGTTATCCATAATTTGAGCCAACAAAATGTTCAAAACAATGTGTTTTCTTCAATCACCTCTATCACCCTAAAAATAAAGAAATAAGAAATAAAAAATATTCCAAATCTTGTACACATCACCTCGCAGCGATTAGTGTACTCATCACCATCTCCCACATGTTTTCTGGTGCTGTGTTGTAAATTGGTAATGAGCATTTGCATATTTTGTTCACCCTGGATTACTAGTGGACAATGGTCCCTTTCAAGCATCATCAGCAATTGCCTGACAACTCCTCAAAACCATCTACATCTTTCACAAAGAGAAAATGAAATGTTTTATGCCTCAAAATGATGATGGAGTTTTGCAAGAGGCTGACTATGGGTGAGTCTAATGCAGAAATCAAGAAAGACCTCAACATCATTTGCTTATATATCTTAATATATCCTCTTCAGGTATCAGGCTTGGAAAACTCTCCTTCCTCTAGTTCCTATTCAGCTCTTATTACTGCCTGTAATTGTTGCAAGTACATTATCTGAGGCAAAGCATTCCTTTATTCATAGGAAGTGAAATAACCTCTCATCATCCACTGATATATCTTTCTGGTCTTTAGCTCTTTAGCTAAGGGCATCTCTAACCACTGTCGCTCTACCTTCCCTACACTTTGCTCTGATGGTAATTATTAAAGCTGTCCATTCCGTAGAAAAAGCAACTCTCTTTGGTCCCTGTTTCTCGTCTAACTCCAACTTGGATAGTTAACATTCCTTTACCCCCTAATGCTTCTCTTACTAATCCTGTGCCCCTTCCCATAATCTCTTTTCTGACTTCAAAAAGCACTTTTTTCTCAAGACCACAAGTAAGGCTTATGGTCCTGATGGTATCCCTCCCCATATACTGATAGTGTGCCTCTGAACTTGAACCTGTGCTTGCTCGTCTGTTCTGTTTGTTTAAAAACCAAAACCTTTTTTCTCCTTGGAAGCATGCTTAGATACATCCCACCCCAATGAAGGGTGACCATTCTGACACCTCTAACTATCGTCCTATTGCTTTGACATCTACCATTTCCAGTCTTTGAATCCGTCCTCAACTCCCATATCTTTTAAGAACCTCGAAAAATCACAGTCTTCTCTCTGATCACCAGTATGGCTTCTGTACGGTGACATCCACTGGTGATATTCTTTCCTACCATAGTGATGTCTGGTCATCATCCCTGAAAGATTTTGGGGTCATGTATAGTTGCCCTTGATATATCTAAGGCTTTTGAAAGGGTGTGGCATCAGGGTCTCATCTCTAAGCTCCCCTCCCAAACTTTGCTCCTCCATATCTAGCTTCCTCTCTGGCTGATTCATCTCAGTGGTTGTGGATAAATAAGCCTCTTCCCTTTTCTCCATCAACAGCAATGTCCCTCAAAGTTCTATCCTGTCCCCTACACTTTTTATCCTTTTTTTCAACGATATCCTCTTCACAAATAACCCAATGCAATCATACACTGACAACTCAACACTGCATTTCTCCACATCCTTCAATTCCGCTCCCTCTTCTCTCACTTGATCTGCATCTCATCTTGACACAGCTTCCTCAATAAACTCAGACTTAGGGTACATAAAATCTTGTTAAGTTT
>JAUUDZ010039954.1:0-10757 GCA_032361705.1 Panulirus versicolor
TGGACATGAGATGAACCGGTGGCTAAATACTTCCTAATCAAAATGAGGACATCAGGATCCACGATGTGAACCAGCAAGTGGTCGAGATCACATGTTGGCTTGTAATGATATTTGTTTTCCTCTAATAATCACCCTATTGCCACAGGTAACTAGAGCTTTCTTAAGAAAATGAAAGTCCATGCTTACATCCATGCTGGAAAGGGATGAAGGTTACTCCTTGTTACTGTGGGGATCACGAAGAAATTCTTGCCAGTTTCCACGGCACTGATTCAGGCCAGCTAACTTTTCCCTAATGCCTTTGCCAATTTTATGTGTTTAATGAGCTCCTTGGCCCAGCTATCGAGGCGCGTGACCCACACCGCATCAGTTTTCCCTGACGTCTCCCTTTACCTCACGATATGAGGCGTGTTCAATGAACTTTGTAACATTGCTCGTAAATAAGTAATATGTCCATTGAGATAGGTCCCGCCTTAAGTGAGGATATCTTTCTTTCAAAATATCAGCAAGGTTTTGCATAAACCAAAGCATTGCCTTCATGATCACACTACAGAGGCTGCTTCACTATATCCAGTATTCCCTTGTGCAACACAAGGACTACAGTTGTCCTTGGCTTTGCCCTAGTGACTGAGGAATGTGTTATGATTTATTTTGCTTGAAACGTCGTACCTCAGTGATATCCTATCAGTCCTAGATCCTCGAGGCTGATGTAGTTCAGAAAGTTTCTCTTGGAAGATGCCATCCAATACAGAGCTTTGCACATAGGTGATGAACTCAACAAAGACACTCACATCATTGAGCTTCTTCGCTTATCTTTTGCATCTACATCGCCATCGTAGACCCTGGCGAGCGATGCTGTATCTTGTGGATCTGTGGCCAAGTGTCTTACACTGTCATCTTTCAAGACTCCTGAACTTAGGTGTCCATTGTTTTGGTTTTTTTTTATGCGGAAATTACAACTCTTCATTTTTCTCATCTGTGACTAACGTAGTAGGTATTTGTGTCTGCAAGAAAACTTATCCTCCTCCCATTTATAATTCAAGGCCATACTCGGCCGAGGTTTATTGATAGTATAAGCGTTTGACGCTTTTAAAGGGAAATTATTGAACGTCCGGTCGCTTAGACTAGTGCTTCTAACGAGCAACAGGAACCCGCCTCAGTGTGCCTCAAGCTATTTTTAGGAAAAGATGTTCCTTCTTCACTCCTCCTGGTTGCCGCTTTATGTTAGGAATTTTGCTTCAAGACGTTATATTTCTTCCACCTGTGCTTCATGATCGTTGGCTTTTGCCACTGTAAGGAGGAGAAAGCTCGAATTCTCGCCAAGAAAATGTGGGTAAACGTGAGACTTATATGCACAATGGACGCTCAGAATGCACGATCGGATGGCTACTTCCTACAACACCCCATCAGTGCCTGGTATCATTTAGGACATCAAGACCCTTTGGACCAAAAACACGGACCTGGAATACATCAGGAACCTTGCCAGTTCTATGCCCAGACGTCTGGAGACCGTATTCAGGACCAAAGGAGAGATGACAAAGCACTAATATATGAGTGTGACATCGCCTTTGAAAATATTTAGGGGTGGACATATGTTTTATCTTCTTTTTGTGGTCACTGTACTTTATCATAGAATCACATACGATTGTTGTATTATATTAGTGTTCAGTTTGATCTCCCAGTGCGTCGAAGTTATCAATATCTGACACTGTGTCTTTGAATCCTCTCTTACTCATGAAAAGAAATACTTTCCTCCCTTGATACTTTCGTTAACCTTGTGTCGAAGGATTTAATCTTATTAGATAAAGTTCCTCTCCGTTTCACAAAGATTCATCGTATATAAATTAGTGTCCCCCTGATTCACATCCTCTTAATACCAACTCTTGCACTTACTCCACTAATGTGAGTTGAAAGAGAACTTCGCTTTCCTTCTTAAGTTTTACACGAGCTGTAGAAGAGGGTGGTTTCCTGCACTCCAGTCCAAGAGCAGGAAAAAAGTTTATAATAAATGGAGACACACAAAGAGAGCAAGAAGAGATGGGAACACGACGGGACCGGGGCTATTTCGCTGACAATTAACTCAAGGTAGAAAAGTTAGCGGGTGACCCTGATTGACTTGGGCGGAGCCTACCTCAGAGAACGTCTCACCTTTGTGAAAGGTTGGGAGAGAGAGAGAGAGAGAGAGAGAGAGAGAGAGAGAGAGAGAGAGAGAGAGAGAGAGAGAGAGACAGGGAGAGGGAGATATGATACTGACGAAATGCATATACACACAGTGCACCGTGTATAAAGGCAACGGAGGAAATAGTGAATATTCGAATTGCGGGGAGGCACACGTCTGTTGAGCATACCTTCAAAAAAGTGTTGTGATGCAGAGAGCATCAGGTTTTGGATGGACGGCGTGTCCTCAGTGAAGACAGACGACATGCGGTCCCTTTGTTTACCCTGAAGAATCTGCATGAGACACGCCTGGCGAAAGTGAGGGATTTTTGGATCTGGAGAAAGCGTAAGATAGGGCTGACTGTGAGGCCCTGTGGAAGGTGCATCGAAGATATAGAGGGATGCTGTCTGCGTTCAGTTTTCACTGGGAGGGTAAAGGATGCGTGTGTGTGTGTGTGTGTGTGTGTGTGTGTGTGTGTGTGTGTGTGTGTGTGTGTGTGAGTAGGAACAGTGGAGGGCTGAGGATGGGTCAAGGACGTTCGCTGTCGCCATGTCTTTCCAATCTCGTCATGGTCGGTTTGAGAAGGTCTTCGTGCGAAGGACGGGGGTCGACAGTATGCTCCAGCTGCTGTTTGCAGAAGAGCTTCAGAATCTGAAACAGAGTTTAGAAGAATATGTACAAGTAAACAGTTGACAATAAGAGCCATCGTAGGGTAGTGGAAGAGGATGGCTTGATCTTAGGTTCGAACAGGAAGGACGTGGATGATGTGGGAGTCCATGATACGTCTCTTGTGAGTATCGTCTTCCATATGAGCCCACCCTCTGCTGTTGCTATTAAAATGGAGAACGACATATCCGCTCTTAATGCACCTGTCAACACCTGGAAAAATTATCAAAAGTCCCGTAATCTTACCTAGAGGCAACGATTTAAATGCCAGAGATTTCTTGGGGAAACAGAATGAAAACGGGACATGAGTGAGGTTAATATCAACAGATATCTATCAACACTTTCTTTGATGACCAAGAGTAATCAATACATTATGTATGTATTGACACTGTCGGTTCGAAAAATGCCATCAGCATAGCACCATCTGAAGAAATGATCTACTTTGATTGTGATAATGAGAAAAAAAAGATAGTGTTTCCCATAAATCTTTCAGTATTTGATGAAAGAGAAACTAGAGAATGTGAAAATGGTCAAGATGAACAGAAAATGTTTCTCACAGTTTATTTACTCTATAGTGCACCCTATGACAGCTGTCAAACACAGGAATGACTCCACTACACTGTGACAGTCCATGAAGAGGAGAGAATTAATATCTGATCATTTGAAAAATGCTCAGTTTTTATGAGATATTAAGGTGATTAAAGCAGAGGAACATAAGCCCACTGAATGCTCTGACATGAGGAAGGGGACTACCAAGTTAACCTGTCGTTTATAGAATTTGTAGCTCCATATAATTGTACCATATAATTGTAGCACCATATAATTGTAGCACCATATATCTTTGTAGCACCATATATTTGTAGTACCATATAATTGTAGCACCATATATCTTTGTAGCACCATATATCTTTGTAGCACCATATGATTGTAGCACCATATATCTTTGTAGCACCATATATATTTGTAGCACCATATTATTGTAGCACCATATATATAATAGTAGGACCATATAATTGTAGTACCATATATTTGTAGCACCACATATCTACCCATATACTATATCTGCCTAACAGTGAGTCAGTCATTTGAGATATGGCGTTGTTGTTGGGAAAGGCAAAATACATCACGCAAATAACAAATCACAGTCGAAGTATAGATATAAGAGGATAAGCCAGAGTTAATTAAGGAACCCATAAGGCTTTCTCTTCCTGGGATATAGTAAGGTTACATAAGAGAATATATACCATTTTTATAGTACTCATTCCCGCACTAAATCCTCATAGCATGAGAAATTATCATGCAAGTTAGGACGGACCCAGTACGTGCTAGTTATTATGGGATTCATCCCTCGAACCACGGGTGTGGGATATGACTTATAACTAGGTGGACAGATCAGTAATTTGAGTAAGAAGACTTTGTTGTATTAACTTCAGCAAAAACAAAGTGGCCATACAGTGATTCTTTTATGTGTAAACAAGTTACAAAACAAATACAGAAGTCCTATTTAGTCTAGATGGGCAGAGAGTGTTTCGTGATCTGAAAATAAGCAAATGAAGCCTCACGAAGCCTTTGTTAAAAGCGAATAAAGTCTCAGTATGTGAAGCTCAGACATATAGGAAATGTGCGAATCAACGAGACTGTAAATGAAACCTTTACACTGACGGTTCACCCAAAAGCTTCATTAACAATGAAGCAATAGTGAAGCTATGTGGTAATATACACACATTACCTGACGTCAGTAAGACTGCACCTAGAATTCAAGATTCAATCTACTCCTTACCTTACTTTTCTGCTCCTGGAATCCTTTCTTTAAAGATCCCACAGAGCGCAAGAGGCTGGCAATTGGTCATCCTTCAGGACAACAAACCTAGGAGTGTTGGTGATGTGTGTGTGTGTGTGTGTCTGTGTGGGGTGAATGCAGGGCAGTTAAATTGTGAGTGTTCTGTGACGGTGTAGTAAATGGTTATATGTTGTGTTTGTATCTGTATCTGTAGTGTTGTAGATGATTGGTGTCTTGGACGAAGATGAGGAACTGTCACTTTCATATGCCTGAGGAGTGTAGCTTCAGATTGATGTATGTTTGGTGGGGTAGATCTTAAGACTTTGGTTAAGAGAGTAGTTGCTTAACGAGGTGTCTGTGTGTTGGCTCAGTATCACACTTGTTGTGGAGGAAGTGATGTGTGAGTACACATTGCTAGAGAGTGAAGCAGGGTCACGCTTTCCCTGGTGGTTGGTTATGGTCGGGTATAGACGGGAGGGGTCTCGTGCTGTGGTAAAGAATGTGGTGCCCAGCATAACGGAGTGATATCGTACCGAAAGTATTATTTCACTGTGTTGGTGATGAGTATTTGTGCTTGCGAGGCAGCCGGTGATTGCTCTGAGGTCCTTCTGTTGAATATATTGTACTTTTTGTCGTGTTTTCTTTCTACGGGATGGATGAACAGGCGGATGAACCATTATGAAGGGTAAAGCGGATGATTTGTTTGTAAAGGATGCCAAAGGCGTCTTTGCTCTGTCCTAAACTGGCACCAGTAATTGTCTCTGGTTGTTCCGTCTGTTTATGGCATTCGTGTTGATGTTGGTTTTGTGAATTCCATGTGTGTATGTGTCGTGAGGGATTCCTAGTATGTATGGCGTTTTGTATGGCGTTCTGTTGGTTGGACGTGGGAAATGGTAAGTTAGCTTTATGTGCATCAAGAGGTTAACCATGGATTGCTGTGGGGATGCAGACTCTACATCTTTCTATGAGTGAGCGAGTGTTCTGATTTTGTGATGTAATGTTGCATGAGTGTTGTTCCTTGCTTATAGTCTGGATGTTGAGATGTGCGTGTGAGGTCAGCAAAATATGAGAGGACTTCCACATTGTGGTCTGAGGGAGGTAATGAGTGGTCGTGTGAGAAGAAAGTGAAGAGAGATGGAGAAAGAACTGCTCCTTGGTCAACTCCATTGATGTGTGAAGGGTTTTGAGAGTGAAGTCATTGTGAATGACTTTGGCTTGTCTGGCAGCTGTGAAATTGGTTATTTTCCATTTTTCTTGAGGATTGTGTAATGTATCTTTTGCATGAGGTTAATACAATATCAACAAGAATGAATCTCATCTTCGTACGGATCAGTTGTCGTGTTTTGGTCCTGCGTATGATTTAAGAACTCAGGTGTGAGTCGTATGTAATTAATCGTTCCAATTTCATTTCCAAGATATCGCAGCTTTGCTGGCAATGACTCTCTTTCTCTCCTCTCTTCCTACTCGCTCTCGCGCCTAACTCTCCTGGCAAAAACCCCTTACTACTTCTTGTAACTTTCCTCCCACACCATATATTCATAGCATCCACCACAAAGGATCTCTGTCATACCTATCATATGTTATCTCTAAATCCATAATTCCACATGAAAATCCCTCCGCTTCTCACACATTCTTCAAAGCAAACACCTGATCCACACGTCATCATCCACTCATGAATCCACATTGTTCCTCCCAAGGCTGATGCTCTTTGCATGCCTTCTCCCTCTCAGTCACAACTGTCTCATACAACTGACTAGGGACACTCAACAATCTCATGCCTCTGTAGTTCGAACACTCATCTTTGTCCCCCTTGTCTTTCTACAGTGGTACTATACGGGCATTCCGACAGTCCTCGGGTACCTTACCACACACTGAAAATCCTAGCCAACCAATCGACAGCATAGTCACCCCCTTTCTTAAGAAATTCAACCGCAATCCCATCCATTCCAGCAGCTTTGCCTTACTTCATCTTATGCAGGGCTTTCACCACCTCTTATCCTTTCTCCAAAGCCCTGGCCATGACTCTCTCTCCCTTCGCATACCTCCACGTCCAAAACACCCTACATCTGCCACTCTTATCATGAAACACATCCAACAAACCTTCAAAATGCTCACTCCATCTCTTCTTCACCTCATCTTTGCCTGTTACCACGTACTCATTTGCTCCCACTTATTCTCTTGTTTAACCTCATACTATCAACCTCCTTCCAAAACGCTTCTTTATTCTTTTGAAGTCTGATGATAATGCATCAACCCAACTGTCAAATTTCTGTCTTTTTGACGCCTATCAGTCGGTACATAATTCAGTAATGGCTACACGTATGCCTGTGTCCATTTTCATTTACATCACTGGGTACCCAAGACTCCCAAATTATACCCTCAACTGCCAAATTAGCCATGCTTGTGATCATCCCTGCGTACTGAATGTCTGTGCCAATAACACCTCTCCGTTACAATCTTACCAGTTTGGCCTGCATGGATGTATTTACATGCCTTGCATTTTACGGGGTAAACACTCCCAGTTGTTGCATATTTTGGCCTACTATTCATTAAGGTCTTTCTGATTGTGTTATTGTACTGGAAAGCAACATTACAAGAATTGTTTTTAGAACATGTCTTAAATTAGCTGAATTAAATCACGTTATTCTATACCCCACTACTGATTAAGCCACACACAACGTCATTGAATCTGTCATAATTGCTAATATTAGGAACTTTAATTTATTCCCAGGCAATTTCAAAGCCTATCCTGGCATTAACCAAATCATTATAAGAGAATTGACAAAGCATGAAAACATGAAGATAGTTGTTCAAGACACACCCAGCTACCTAGGTCAACCCCCGCCACCTGACCCTCCTTAATCACTCTCCCTTACAAGGGTTACGACCAGACAAAGCTGACAGTACTTGGTCCTAGAAAGATTGGTGTTGGCCGGCGGGAACCAAGTGTGATGTTGGGATTTAAATAACTTTGTTAAGCACTGCACCTGATGAGGTGGATTGTCTCCACTAAACATGTGCCACGTGTATAGAAAAATTACATATTAAATAGAATTGTATGAACGACTACTGAAGTGCGACTTCACCTCTACACACACACACACACACACACACACACACACACACACATCTACCTACTATCAATCTGTCTGTCTGTCTCTTCAACTATATATACATATACGTATGCGTATGCAAATATACATCGTCCCTCTTTCTGACACTATACCAGAGGAACATGACCCCTATTCACCTATCCCTTATGTGAATTCACCTGGGACGAGGGTCCAAAGCTGCCATCATTAAAATTCATAGTGTTATTCTTGATCAAATATACTCCACAAATAATGTTGATAACTTGACAAGCACATGTGTGATGCAGTAGTGGTCCTGTTCCACTCGACCGTGTGATTACGATCTCTTACTTGTCTGCTTCAGTTGTAACATTATACTCGTGCTGGTTAGGTGTCCTTCCTACTGTGTTTACTGCTTTGCCAGTTAGTTTTTCCAGACAACATTGACTTGGAATGCTGTATAAGCCTCTAACATTGTTCAAAGAAGGGTTGTTCTTCAGTTTTCCAAATGATAGTTTCATACTTCAGGATAGAGTAAATGTCTTGAGGTCTCCTTCTTTTCTATATTCATCATCTTTTTGTAGATTGGGAGGAGTGAAGTGTTCTTTATGTCTCTGTTTGTTCCTCAACATTATTGTTCTGATGAAATAGCTTCAGCAAGGTCATTTTCTACAAATGACTACGGATAACATCATTTGTAACCTACAGACCTTTATGTATTCGAAATCGTCATTAAATGACTCTAAATTTCAAATTCTGAAAGCTCTTAAAATATATCTATAGTTATGATATTTCTACTGAAGAATGTTGATATGAAAATTAATATATACAGCTATCACCATGGATAGGTATCCTGTTAATCCTTGAATCTCAGTCGACATCATTGTTTGATAAGAAGGACAGAGACTTATTAACTTCTACATCAGCTACGAATTGGGTGCTTGGCCCTAAACTACCTAACAATGGCAAACCTGGCACCAACTAGGGGTTAGTGAAGTGTCCTTATGATCATTTGACAGCGCAGGACAAAGGTTACGTGTCACCAAGTGAAATGTCATAATGTTATGTAATTTATCACCAGTTCGAAATGTATTGCCCATAACACAATATAGTGGACACACTCATCATGAGAAATTATTATGGCATTGTTATTTATCCTGCCTTTTTCGAATGAATAGTGTAAAACAAATGAACTCTATGTTGAGTATGTAATCTATGGCATCACATACAAAATCGAATACGATTCATATATTTTTCTCAGGCGAATATTTCATAGATGTTTATCTTAATGCTCCATATAGACAGAGATCATAGGTATGCACAGTATGATGTAAGGGTTCGTATCCCATATTGTTGAATCTACTCCAACCTGTGCCAGACACAGAACCTGATAAGGGATGTAGATAGTCCTTGATTCTTATCTTTACAGAATTTTCTTTTGAAATATACAATTTCCATATTTCTGTAGTTGACTAAACTTTTTCATAATAAAGTTTTACCATTCTCCTTTCCATCTTGCTGCGTCTTTCTCCTTGTCACCTTCATTTCACAGCTCAATTGCACTCTTCTCTTATCTTGTGAGTTCAGGGTTCACTGCTTTAAACGCTGACAGTAAGTTCTCCCACTCCCTTTGTAGCAACACAAGCATCACCTGATCAATACAGCTGATGATGGCTGAAGTAACTCCAGCAGCTGAGTGTGTATGTAGCATCATATGTACCATCATTCACATGTCATTATATTTCCATTCAGATTTTGTCCAGAGGGTTGGAACGCATTTTGTGCTCCTTCATCTGCGACAATTTATTATCCCTTCACTTCAGCTTATGATTTCTTACCGTGTAATCAAATGCCTTGCCTCCTGTTGCTTGCTTCATCATCACTGAGTCTTAACCTCATCAACCGGGTCAACTGAACACAGAGCCTGACTGTGCCCTCCAGTGATTTCATTGCAGGCTGCTGACCTAGTGGGAGGCTACAGTGACCAGAAGAGAAGGGAACAAAACATATGATTCTCCTCGTGAATGATGATGTGGTCCCTATGTCTCTGCTCAGAGGATACCACTCTGATCTCTGGGACTGTTGTTATGTTGGGGTGGTAAGCTGTTGTTGTTAAAGACTGTGGTACATCACAGTCCTGCTCATAAACTGTTATTATCACTGGCTTATAATGAGTCACAGTCCTGCTCACAAACTGTTATTATCACTGGCTTATAATGAGTCACAGTCCTGCTCATAAGCTGTTATTGTCACTTGCTTATAATGAGTCAGTCATGGTCACAAACTGCTATCATCACGGCTCATAATGAGTCACAGTTCTGCTCATAAACTATTATTATCACGGCTGATAATGAGTCACAGTCATGCTCACAGACTATTGTCATCAAGGCTCATAATGAGTCCCAGTTCGACCCACAGACTCTTGTTATTATGGGCCATTTGGGAATGTAGTCCAGGGCTAAAATAGTCACACCTGTACATGAGAAGGACAGGTAAGAGAAGACCTGATGGTCCGTGCATATAGCGGTCAAAATAGGATATCACAGCAAAAGGCACCTCCTTATCCACCTCTCCCTGTGGCTCAACAAGCCGTAGGAAAAAGACGTGAAAAATATATATTACAGTGGCTGATAGTGTATTATAGTCCAGCTCACGATTATTGCTGTCATGGTTCCTGAAGTTTCACAGTTCAACAATTTTAACATCACCTCTCATGGAGTACCACTATCTATATGCGATAATGTTATATTGAAGCTCACACTTCATACGTTATCATGACGTATGGTTGGAGAAGCACATATCTCGGCCCACAGGGTGTTATCAATATGGCTCACTGTATACTTAACCACTATACCATCCTTCCCCACAGAGCGTCACAACCAGACCCACAACCTGTCATCACCTGGTGACGGTCTATTAACGACCCGGCTCCCACAAGATGGATATCATCGCGGCCCATAACGTATCATATTCAGGCACACAATAGAAATCACTGCAATGTATATATCTATATGGTAGGGAACCGTAGCGCTAGTCAGCTTACAGTAGAATGCGTGATAGTAAAGGGATCTCACCATCATCAAAC
>JAUUDZ010039965.1:0-10757 GCA_032361705.1 Panulirus versicolor
CCATAATTATTCTTGATATAACAGTACATAAAGAAGCACAAGGAACTGCAGAGAAAGCCCAGAGAATGGTAAGAAATATGGTACTAGAACTAAGAAATATTACAGGGAAATATTACAGATTGAACAGAGGGGGAGAACTGTTTATTAAGATTAGATTTTGAACCAGTTTGATGACTTAGAATATTTTTTCGAAAGATGTGGGAATTGAACAATCAGAAGACATAACATGACGTTCAGCCAGCAGCTTGTTTAAAAAAGATATAAAGAAGTACTTTTATGATGTAAACGTGTTGGATGAATGGGGCACAATGAATGAGGATCGTAAGCACGTAAAAACATCAAGTTTTGAAAAGTTGTATGATAGTACAGAAGGTACGAGAGATGTTCATCACGTGTATAAAACTCCCTCACCATACAGTACAAACAGTTATTTACACACACACCCACTGTATACACAGGAAAATGCACATCCAGCAGATACATATTTAGAAGTGGGCAGAAGAACATATGCAAGAGGCAGTACACATTAACAATCATGAGCTAATGGAAATGTATGCTTGGGGAAATATACACGCATGAACACATGTGGGAATCATCCACACGTAGAAACACATGCGTGAGAAGACATTCACGCATGTACACACGCGTGGTAGAACATACACATGTGGAAATACATGCGTGGGAAGATATGCACGCATGTACACACACGTGGGATAACACGCACGCGTGGAAATACACATGCGTGAGAAGACATTTACGCATGTACACTCGCGTGGGAAAATAAAACACGCGTAGAAACCTGCATGCGTGGGAAGATATACACGCATGGCCACACGCGTGGGACACGCATGGGTAACATACACGCATGGATATATGCATGCATTTGTAGAACTTGCAGATCTACACATTATTATTATTATTATAACATCAGGACACTTTTTAAAGGACTCATGTAGCTTCAAAGCTGCGCTCCAATAAGGTGCAGGAAAAGGGCCCTCTTTAGAGTGAAAAGTTCCTTAAGAAGACTGTACAACCTTTCGTCCATTGACGATGATACTACCTCTCTGAAGGTGACTTTACACTCGCAGTGTGACCACACGCAGGTGGAGTCTGGTGACACAAATCCTCACGCAGAATAACATGAACACAGTGACAATATATACATAGCTAAGAACAGACATAAGTACACATGCAGGTGGACAGAGATAC
Source organism: Panulirus versicolor (assembly GCA_032361705.1). Classification (NCBI taxonomy): domain Eukaryota; kingdom Metazoa; phylum Arthropoda; class Malacostraca; order Decapoda; family Palinuridae; genus Panulirus; species Panulirus versicolor. The sequence goes on from JAUUDZ010039965.1 coordinate 1,210, forward strand.
ATGATTGTGGTAGCAGACGTATGTATTAGTAGAATATATTTATTGAGAATTATAGATGTATGGAAACACTTGGATACCATGAACATAGGCATAGATATGGAGATTCATAGGAACAAAACATAGATATGCAGATAATTTTAAATACTCATCCAGCTACACACACACACACACACACACACACACACACACACAGTCAGTTGGTCTCCCACCTTCCCCTTCCTTAGAATTCATATCAAATGCCCAGTTCATTCATTTTAAAGGATGCCTGAATAATAGAAGTGAGTAACTGACATAAAGTAAACCAGTTTACTTGAGAATGACTGTAAGAGAATGTAACTGTGAGAGAAAGTATTGGTTACCACAGGTAACACTGCTGGCTGATGTGACTCAGAATCTTTTTAGGATGGTTACTGTCTTTGAGAAAATAAACTTTCTAATCGTTATTCTTACAATCTTGGTGGAAAGAGTGAGACTTTTAGAGTTGCCTTAATCAAGTCAAAAGAAATCTTTAAAAGAAGGCAGAGAAATTAGTCCGGATGGTTGGAACATGTCAGACACTGGTAAACTTGTCACATACACACTACCAAGGAGGCTAAACTTTTTCACTTTTTTTTAATTTCAAAATCAGAAAAGGAGTTAGAAAAATGGAAAATATACGTACTAATCCTTTGCGACCAGTTGCACAAAAGGCAGAGAAGAGGAAGAAATGAAGTATGGATGACAAGAGAAGGGATATAATGCATGTACACACGTGGGAAACATCCACATGTGGAAACATGCGTAAGGAGACATTCACGCTTGTACACATGCGTGGTAAAACATCACACGTGGAAACACATGCGTGGGAAGATATACACGCATGTACACACAACGTGGGATAACACGCACGCGTGGAAATACACATATTATTATCATTATCATTATTATTATAACCTCAGGAGACCTTTTAAAAGGCTTCTGTAGCTTTAAGGTTGCGCTCCAATAAGGTGCAGGAAAAGGACCCTCTTTAGAGTGAAAAGTTCCTTAAGAAGACAGTACAACCTTTCGTACATTGACGATGATACAGCCTCGCTGAAGGTGACTTTACACTCGCAGTGTGACCACACGCAAGTGGAGTCTGGTGACAGTAATCCTCACACAGAAAACACAGACTTGTAGGTACATACATGAATGAACACAGTGACACACATGTATACACAGCTACGAGACATAGCTACACATGCGGGTGGACAGACACATGAATGTGACAGTACACGGTAGCAGACGTATATATCAGTAGAATACATTTGTACAGAAATAAAGATTCACGGAAACGCTTAGGTATCATTGAACTTAAACATATATATGGATAGTCATGAGCATATGCGTGGGAATAAAACACCGACACTCAGATATTTACTCAGCTTCATAGTATTCACACACACAAGTACACGCACTCAGACATACACACACAGTCAAGCGGGCTGAATGTTTCATTTTGATTTTTGAATTGGAGATGCATGCAAACAAGGGAAAGGGTAAAAACTAATCAATTGCGATTAGATGCACAAGCAGAAGACATTACGTAGAAGTAAAAGATGAATCACGACAGAGGATAAGTTTTGGATTTATTATTTTTTTTTTTACCTAGAAACAGTGGTAGAAGTTAACCCAGTGGAGGAGATATAGAAAGTTAGGAATCAAATTGATATCATGAAAGGTGTATTTGAGATAGGATCTTAGGGATTTGAAGTATCGTCAGTGGGTGTGCAAACATTCAGATCAGTTGAAGGGACCCAAAAGGTTTATAACAGGAAGTAAAATGAAAACATTGAAAAGAAAATAATCAGAAGGGTCTTTTCTAGATGTCCTGGAGGTTGTTCAACAAGAGGAAATGCCCTTAACATCTACTAGGCAATGAGGGAAGCAGGAGCAGTTTCTGGGATGATCACCAGACGCAGGAACTTGAAGGTTGTTAGTGATACACAGAGAATTAAGTGAATCTGTAATTATAGTTTAATTGGTGAAAGGATATAGAAAAGTGTAAAGCATCCATGATCAGTTCTTGTTTATTAAACGGGAGAATTCTTAAAAGTGATACACGGAGATTAACAGATTAGCACTTCTGACCCAAAATTTGAATGATCAATGAAGGAGAAGGTTAATTATTTTTTGACAACCAAAGAAAGAAGAAAAGGGAATGAAAGGAGGAGAGCTCATTAAGAGATGATTGGCAGCATTAGAAATGCTAGGAAATTCCTATGGTGGTTATATTGAAGACATAAGACATCTAGTTATGATTACGGGTGATAGTGTCATGTTGCCAGAAGGTTCTTAAGCAGGCTAAGAATCTTAAAATCAGATTTGAGGGAAGGGAGGTGGAAAACGACAGAATACAGCCAGAAGGCAAAGAATGGGAGACACCAAACCAGGCAAGACGACGGAAAAGTCCCACCAGTACCAGAGAGAGGTAAGAAATGTCAGGTGATGGTAATGTCAGTGATATAAAGATGCAAATGAATAAGTGGTAAATGGTTGAGACCTGGATAATAATGATCATATCAGGGGAAAACCCATTTGATACTGTTGTAGGTTCAAAGCATATTTCAGAATTAAGATCTCGCCTAATTGTTGTTGAGTGCATTGTAGCAAGAAGGGAAGAGAAGACAGAGGAGAAGGAAGATTGGTTTTTCTAATGAGAGAATGGCCATAAGTTTCAGGTAGTTGTGGAAGACAGCCCATTCAGATAACAATATACTGAAAGTATTTATGGGTTGTTTTAAAGAATATCGGCGATCCACAGCAAAAATATACTGATAATGAAGGAATAATCAGGTTTTCACTCGGTAATTGCTGTCCTCATCCATTACGAAAGGCCAGATTCGCTAATTTGGGCATCATTTTGGTAGCATATCTTTGCAATGATTCCAACTTGTTATATGCACCTTAAGGTTTTGCTTTTATAAGCACTGAGATCAGGTTTAGACCTCAGTGATACTTAGCATATCTCTGCTTAACATTTTCTGTCATGAATATTGAATGTTCCTCGTACGTTTTACAGTAATGCATACACTGCTTCAACATTTTTGTCATTTGGCATATCAGTAAATAGGGATGTGTGTTTATATCGTCAGATGTGTTTGTTTGATTTCTCTGTGCTCTCTAAAGATAACCTGTACTGTAAATTTACCAATGTATTTCTGATCCCCCTCGTCTCTCGCCTTTAGCACATGTCGCTCCCTTAAAATGATTTTCATCATGCACATGTCTTGCCAGGTTACTAAAGCAGTTATTCTCAGATAGATGCGGCGGCAGTCTTGGCTGCTGTAGACATCTTAGGGTGCCATAGAAGTATTCAGTCGTACAGCCCCATTAGTAAATTTTTGTTTACGTTATAGCAAAATTCACAGATCCCTCTGCCAATCGTCAGGTAATAATTCTGTACTCTAGTTGTATAGATTCTTCTGCCAGTGTTAGGTAATGGTTCTATACTCCAGCTGTATAGATTAGGAAATGCCTGCAGGATTAAACATGAAAGTATTATGGGTTAGGGATGCCGCGAAGTAAGATAAATATGGGATAGTGGTGTCGCCACTGTGTTAGAGCATCTTGATATCCCCGCAGCGTTTTACAGATTCTCTCGTCAGTATCTGCCATTGACATTTTTTCATGTGCACTTATACTGACCCATGATGATATGCACGCAATCGGAATAGTGATATCATGAGTCTTAGGCGTTCTTCTGGGCATGTATAGACATTTTCAGTCTAGAAACCTGTTCTTTGTGTTCAGTTCAGTACCAGCTCACATGTGTTCAGTTCGGTACCTGCTCACATGTGTTCACTTCAGTACCTGCTCACAACATGTGTTCACTTCAGTACCTGCTCACAGCATCGTGTTCACTTCAGTACCTGCCCACAGCATCGTGTTCACTTCAGTACCTGCTCACAGCATCGTGTTCATTTCGGTACCTGCCCACAACACACAAATTGGTTCACTGGTAGCCTTAACTCGCGCTGAACTTAAAAAAAAACAAAGATCCCAAGACGGATCCTTGTGGCACTCCACTATTGGTTTACTGTTACGATGGAAAGCGTTCCACTAATCATTATTCTCATCATTCTTCATTATATGTAGATTTTATTTATTGTTTTCACTTTGCAAGTTATACCAACTTGCCTCCTAGTATTTACTAATAATCCATCATCCAACAGACCAAATGTTTTTGCTCCTAGGCAGAAAGTCCACCGATCGTTTTCTTCACTATATTATTCTGGTACTCATTCTCAGAAATGTCACTCCGAGATCCAATCTGCCTTTCTTTTAGAAAATATAACGTGATCGATGTCTAATGTATATTTTTCCAAATGATTTTATTTTCTCCTTTCTTACTATGATAGTCAGCCAGCTGGCCGTAGCTGAGAGATTTCTTTGATATTTCATCTTGTAAAATGGAGCAATATTTGCGCCGTTCGAGTCGCAGTGTTCTACACTTCTTAACACAGACTCGTTGAATATAGACTTTGATATTTCGGGGAACTTTGTGTTACACAAAGACATTCCATCTAACCTTAGCCAGTATTTTCAACAAATCAACACTGTTCTCGTTAATTATAAAGTTCACCTCGCCATTGACCATTTGAATTGATATCGCTTTCCGGCGTTTCTCTCCATATTAGCAACTATACTGTTCTATTGTTATCACTTCTTCTTAGTTCTATGGGGATAGAATCAGAACATGCAGCGTCTAATATTACTGAAAGGAATCCTCATTCTTCATGACCATATCATCCTAAAAGGCTTTTTCTAATGAATTCTCAACACATATCTCTCCCATATATTCTTTCTTTACATCGTAATGCTACCTATGCTACGTTAAGTTATCCATCTTTACTGTCCGTAGCTTAACCTATCCTGACCTGTATATGTTCCGGCCTTACGCTCAAACGTCACACTCGGGGACATTGTTCCTTCATGTAAGCTTTTATCGCTTAGACATACGGCACTTCGATGTTGTTTTATCCTTTCACCATGTAGTGCCACTCTGTTTCTCCCTTGCAAGATTCTGCTTTTAACTTCAGCCGCCCTACGACCATCCTAACTGAACTTTCCTCCTGAATACCTAAACTCATCCACAGCTTCCAGTTCCCTGCCATGCAGACCTCCCATCACTTTCTAGAATGTCTTTCTCTCCCTTTCATCATAAAGCGGCCACCCTTTTTCTGCGACTCTATCTTAATTAGAACATCGTCATCTGCATACGGCAACTGTGACTGCTTCCGTTTTGCTTTCCTATGTGCGGGCTTGGGAATTTCGCCTCTGTAAAATTCTCACAATATCCCCTGGAAATGAGAACGAAGGTGATAATAATAGATAGATGTTAGAAGTCTGAGGCGATTGTGTTTTGAATTTATAAAAAGTACTTATTTCATTCTTCCTACCCACCTGTCTTGTGTTTCAAGAAAATAGGAAGGGAATTCCTATGGCTCATTAGTACCTTCAGTGTAATGGTTAATTGAAATGATGATGGCGTCTGATAATGCATTAAATAATTTGCTGTATTATGGTGAACTGCATTTCAATCATCTTTGATGATCATAGCGAAATTTTCCTCGATTTTCGCTTAACTTTTTTCGTCACATTTTTTTTAACTTTCATCTTGTTACTCCAAGAAGTTCCTGTCTAATCATTTGGTAATTTATTGCGTTTAGGTTACATTTTAACTTTTTTTTTTTTTCATGTACGACTCAACTTTGCACTTGTCCTGTTAACTTTATTACTGCATGACACTGATTATCGTTCCCTCATCACTGTAGGTTTTCTCTTCATATTTGGTTTTGTGCCATTTATCCCTGGCAAATTTATTGTGAACCCTATGCACATCTTGTGAGCGGTAGCGCAAAGGATTAGATGGGCTCTTATGATTACATTAGTTGAAACAAAATTAGTTCCTTACATAATCCTCATTACATACAATAAATAGTCTTTCGTATGGTAAGTTTTAAGGACTAGGTACAGTAAATGGATACTGTCATAGAACTTCAGGTATCTCGTCATCAACAGTTGACATTTCTTGCAGCGTCTGTTTAAGTCTATCCCGTAAAAGTTATATTATTTGTTCACGTTCTGGAAGATTGTCCAAATATTTGGCTGCAAACTTTGCTAATTTACGTGATTAGCATCTTCATTTGTACGTATAGCTTATCTGTAGTGTGGCAGCTACAACCTAGCTTCAGCTGCTGATCATGTTGCACTCACCACACCCGGTTCACTGCTGAACATCGGCTGTGTTAACAGTGTCGTTCAGGGTTTAAAGTTCTTTAAGTTGAATGAGAAACTGCCTTCGTATTTCCGTGGGAAAACGTGGAAAGAATTGGCTTTTCCTTTTTTATTTTGTCAAAGTTTCGATAATGGAAAACGAAGTTAATCATGATGCTCTGTGGTACTTTGAAATCAGAGAATCATGTGTTTAAACAAAAGGAAGAGCGATACGCAGTAGAAACATTATTTGCTGAATATCAGAAAGGTTGAAGTGAGCTGCAGTATAAATTGTAGACTTGCACAAAGCAGAGCTGTAAAACACACACACACACACACACACAGTCCAGTGGTTCACATGTGACAAGCACATACTAGTTAGATAAGTTATAATTACCTCATACAACACAGTTGACAAATCAGGCGTAGAATACCAAATTTTCTGGAGTTCATCGAGGAAATAAAGCTGACCAGTGCTACGTGTGTTTAGTATCTGTAAATATAGTTAATGATACTTTGCTAACTAGACCCAGGTGATGAGAGAAAGAGACAAAGGCCTAGCAAATCATAAAGTAGCTAGGTAGGTGTTTTCATGTAAATCTTAGTAACTTCGGTGAAAAGAGCGAGCGTTGCATATTAGATTACGAATCATACAATTCTGATGATTAACGTTAAGAGCGTTCATAGCCTGTTATCCTGGTTTCAGACGTGTTCTTAAAACTCAATATAACACTGTGTATGTTAAGGCGCATGTAGTTAGTGCTTGCAACGTGTACATGTATGATATCCTCACCAGCAAGTGTGGTGTGAGTTGCGATATGTCGTGCTTCCACAAATGGACATAAAATACGAAGACAGCAACATACGGGATGAAGCTACATAAAACGGCAGGTTCTGATAAGTTCCATCAGAGGACAGTGAAAGAGGCGAAATGTGAGATGGTTAAGCCCTTGACTGCCCTTTTCAATAGGTCACTTGCGACAGCAAAAGTTCCCGATGAATGGAAGTTTGCCAATGTAACACCGATAGTCATAAAGATTATAGGTCACTGCCCGGATACTGTCTTGTTAGCCTAACGTCTGTGGTTGGAAAACTTATGGTAACCATCATTTGAGGTAGAATCTTAAAGTATTCTGAGCTGAGGACCACCACTTATGTCTGACAAATCAGCTTGATTTCTTATACGATGTAATCACCATGTATGACGAAAATAAAGCAGTGAGGTTATCTATCTAGACTTTCAGTAAGCTTTCGACAAGTTTCTGCGTTAAAGGTTACTAGCAAAAAAGTAAGACACATGGCATTGCTGGGGTAGGTCTTCAGTAGATAGGAATTTTGTTAACTGGCCGTAAACAAAGAGTAGTGATTGATGGTCAAGCCTTAGAATGGTTAGACGTAACAAGTTGAGTGCCACGAGGATTAGTCTTAGGACCGGTTCTTGCATCTCAAAATATCAAAATTCGCAGTTGATACAAGGCTGGGAAATGAATCTATAAATGAACTTGAATGTCTGCAGCTTCAAACCGATATAGATACATTGATGAACTGGGCTTATGAGTGGCAAATGAATTTTGTCATTGATAAGTGCAAAGTTTCACATATTGGTAGTAAAACCGAAAAGGCAAGTTTAAGTATGAATTCTGGTCAACTGCAAAAGATAATGGAGGAAAAAGACTTCGGTGTAATATCTCTGAAAAGCTAAATCCAAGTAAGTAGTGCACAGAAGCAGAGAAAAGAGTGAACAAATTTCTTGGTTTCGTAGGTAGTCTTGGAATTTGTCTAGGGAAATCATCCGTACTCTACAATTCATTAGTTTGTCCACATCTTCAATATTGTATTCAGTTGTAGTCACCTACCACAAAAAAGACAGGACAGAATGGAGAGAGTATCGAGAGGGTTCCGGGACTGAGAAACAAATCTTAAACCGCTTGAATGTTTAATTTAGAAATTAGCAGGTTGAGGTGATGTAAAGAAAGTATGCAAAATGAGCAAAGGCTTTGATAACCTTGATGTATCAGTTACTTAAAACTTCATTTGTCTGATTTTACTTGTAGTAATGGATACAGTCTTGTAGGCAAACGTTTTACCTCGAATGAGGCGAAGTACTTTTTCTTTAGCAGGATTGTTGACATATGGAACGATTTGCCCTGTAGCGTAGTTGAAAGAAGTACTATTATAGATACGTTTAAGAACAGACTTGATAAATACTTCGCATAAGTTCACGACTTTCATTTATTGGCGTCTCCATAGTAAAAATGACAGTTTGCAGTTGATTCCCCTTGAATTTTCTGTAAGCCTACTAACTTTTACCACACTATTATGTGAGTATCTGATATCTTTCACCATCACAAAGTCTCGAAGAGACCTAATGGTCTTTTGCTGTTTAAATTACTCTGTATTCCTTTGCATTGTTACACCAAGCATTATTTAGTGTCAGTTGCAGGTAAAACGATTGCATTTACAGGAAAATGAACAACACCAGGACGATATGGTACGATACGGTGGTGAGGGAATAGCGTTCTTTTTGAGCGCGTGTGCGTCGTTTTGGGAATGCTAAGCACAATGAGCGATTCAGACATTTGAGAACATCGATGTGCAGACATTGATGATCAGTCTTTCTAGCGTAGTCTGAATAGAAGCAGATACATGTTTCTTCAGACTTTTATATTCTCCTCCACTTGTGTGTAGAGTGGGAATGTCATCCATGGTGAATGCCTGGCATTCATTATATAGAAATTATCAGTTTCGTCGTTTCAGTGGCTGTGGCGCTGAACAGTTAATGGATATTTTTGGTGTACTGTGTATTCATGTTGTAGAATATTTGGTAGAAGTGAGCATAGAAGAGAACATTGGTAATTTATTAACATCAAAGATTCTTAAGTGATGATTTGCACACTAGTAATGTGGAAATAACTGAATAAGGGCATTGATGATGTCAGATATGTTACATCTATGCAATATGATTACTGTAAAAGAGTAGATAATGTGTAAATAATGAGTATCCCGGCTGCTTCATGTATAGGTATATGTGTACAGACATTTGGTCGTACGAATATGACGTGAGACTTGTTCTTCCTTGGGTCAAGTTCCTAAATTAGTAAGATTTTTTTCCCAACACTATTTTGTGTCTGGTCTCTTTATCAAAATTACTTGCCTTACTTCATTACTGTGGCCTACTTCGTTAATTGCAGGCCACCTCGAGGTCCTTGGTGAGTCTCTTCATATTAAACAATTCAGAGATCCATTTTACTTTTCAGTTTGTTTCATGTCTCTTATATTTTCTCCTTCCTTGTCTTGTTTTTGTAAGTGTA
>JAUUDZ010039976.1:0-10757 GCA_032361705.1 Panulirus versicolor
GTTGTGTCATCATTTAAAAGATCATTCATTTTAGATAAATAGCTACTTTTGTCTAAAATCACAACAGTGTTAGCATTATCTGCTTTATTGATATGCATATCTTTGTCTTTTTCTAAGGTGTTAATAGCTCTTATAAATCTTTTAGGGCATTTAGGTTCCACTGGTTTTGACAAAGTGGCATACACTAAACCCTTACAGATATTAATTTCATCATTAGATAAATTACTGTATTTCTCTAAATTACAAAAAGTCTTTGTGATATCAACACAGGTGGCTTCCCTATTAGAACACACAAAACTTAATTCATAGCCTAATGCACACAAGGAATCCTCATCTAATTGTTTATTAGACAGGTTTATCACAAAAGAAGGGTTTGTGTTCTTAGTTTAGTCGCTGTTTTTAAGGAGATGGTCGAACTTACAATTTAGTGTCATTTGTAGCCCATTGCGTTCATTCCTTAATCTATCATAGCAATAGTCCAACATTCGGTTCTTCCAATATATCAGTATTGCTATTTGAAAGGCACGTTTCTTTTCTCTTGTAATGCGAAAATCCTCCTCCATATCAAGTTTCTTTGATTCAATGCGTTTCTTTAAAATGATGTTTTGGAATTGGTCAAATGGTCGACCAGACAGCTGCAACAATCGTTGAGGTAGGACTTATCTTGGCATCACTTGTTCAAGGCATTTCCTAGGGAATCCAAATCGTAGTTTCAGTTGGTCGGCCTTGATTAACGACTTGGAGAAAGTCGTAACGAAAAGAGAAAGTCCAGGACAGCTTGTAGAGAAGTAATAGAAGAGCCGTGTGGAATCCATGTTTGAAAGGACCACAATTTATCGCATGATGAAGATATTCCTATGAGTCCACGGGGAAAATGAAACAAGATAATTTCCCAAGTGTAATTCGTGTAATAATCACATCATCAAGGGAGACACAAGAGAGAAAAATCACAGTCAGTTGATATACATCGAAGAGACGAAGCTAGGACGCCATTTGGTTAACATGCGATTGTCCAAGACAGACAACGAGCGTTCATAAACTTATCATTTTACAAATCTTATCAACAATAATTTTATTTAATTTGTATAGACCATCATTAATATTAAGATTATAATTCTTTGTGTATTTAATGATGGAGGATTCAATGATATTTCTCGTGGTAATAGAGTTAGAGTTGATAACTGAGATGGCATTACTCCAGTCAGTACAATGATCATAGTTTTTAATGTGATTAAACAAGGTATTTGATTCTTGTCCCATTCTTATACTATATCTATGTTGCTTAAATCTAACAGAAAGATCCTTACCAGTTTGCCCAAAATAAAACTTATCACAATTTCTACATGGCACTTTATAGATGCATCCAGGAGAATTTTCTGGTGAATTCCTGATTAAGATATTCTTTATAGTGTTATTGTTGCTCAAGCCAACTTTTACATTAAAGGATTTAAGCAACATGGGAAGTAAAGTAAGACTATTATTAAAAGGGAGAACTAAAAGATTCTTGGTGTCAATGGGAAGTTTGGGCTCAACTCTATAGAATGAGTTCTTTGCTAACTTAAGGGATTTATGAATGAAAGATCTAGGGTACTTTAACTTAGATCCAATAGAACATATCTTCTCAAACTCATAATCAATAAACTCTGGACTGCAAATACGTAATACCCTGAGAAACATACACTGAACTAATGATGATTTAACTCTGTCATGGTGAGTTGAGTACTAATGGATATAAGAGCATACATTAGTAGATTTTCTGTACATGTTAAACTTAAACTTTGTTCTATGCCTATGGATCATAGGGGTGAGTATGCAGCGCTGGTAGAAGAGTCGGATGATAAGCTGGCAGAGTTAATGTAAGGAGGAAGTCTGTTGAGTGTACCTTTTAAGTTTCATGGGATTGTGGTAACTGAAAGGGTTGGGGCTTGTACAGAGCATGAGAATAGGAAGGAACAATGTGGTTTCAGGAATGGCATAGGATTCTCGGATCGGGTGATTGCGATGAAGAATGTGTAAGAAATAGTTATAGAAACATAAGCATTTATATGTAGCCTTACATATCTAGAGAAAGCATATGATGCGGCTAATACAGATGATCTATGGACTATATTACAGTATATGCTGTGGGAAGAATGCTATTGGAAGCAGTAGGTCGGAGAGTGGAAAACTTTAGCGAGATAAAGAATTCTTATACGGTGGTGCAAGATGGTCCCAGGATGATTCTGCAGTCTTTTTCCTACTCTTTTTCCGGTGAAGTGTGTGTGTGTGTGTGTGTGTGTGTGTGTGTGTGTGTGTGTGTGTGTTAAATGTTTTTAGAATTTTATGTTGTTTATTGACATTTATCGAAGACTCATTCTTTGAACACGATAATATTTTGTAGAACACGGTAACGTTAAGTGAACATGAATTCTTCGAGACTTAGGTTCACCACAAATGGTGAGTACTTCGAAGGCGCTTCCTTCCTCGGTCAACCGTTCCTCCGGTTGACCTTCATAATAGAATGAATATATATTGACCCTGTGGGATAAGGGCTGCCTTCAGGTGTGAAGTATCACGGAGTGGTGGAGAGTGGAGGGAGACGACCAGGTAGGCTGCGTGAGCAGTGTTGCGGAAACCTGAGTGGAGGAGAACGGTCTCCACGTGTGCCCTCCCTCCTATCACAACTGCGTAGGTATCCGACCGTCGCCACAATCCCGAGACCTCCACCAGCCTGCCAGAAAGAGGTAATCATATAACTCCTGATGACTGGTGATGACTGGTTCAATGCCTTCCTTTTCTGTTGTAACACTTGAATCCAACTTTGACCTCCGTACGAAGTTCTGCTGAATGTTAATAAGTTTCAAAAGTCTCGATCAGTACTTTTATCAGCGCCTAGTTATCAAAATCGTATCCTCTCATTGTAAGCATGAATGTTACTTGCGCTCGTATCTATAATGGAAGCAAGTTTTATTTTCTGGCACATTTAGTAATTACTTTGAAATACTATTGGTCAAATTAGAATGTAGGTCACTTACATATAAATTGCAGCTCAGGTTAATTTTTTGCTTCCAAGTAAAACTAATTTCTCAGAATATTCAGCATCCCTGAATGTAAACTGGTAAACCAGACTAGTTACTCCTTCATGGAGACCTACTAGGCAGCTGTATATGTCTCAGATTGCTCATTTGTTTCATCTCTATTGATATGAATAGCATAACGATAATACGAGAGATAATCCAAGTAAAAGTACACCCAAATACAGTTGGCAGTATCTCATGGACGGCAACATTATTAGATCAACATTAACGTGCGACGGGAAAGCTACTCACTTACTCAATTCTTTAACAAATTGAATACATAAACAGAGTCAAGATAATACATATTCAGTAAGAGCACAGGTTTTAAGAAGCCAAAGAGTTACCTATTAATGAAATTTATACACAAAAGATTTTGGTCACAAACTTCATATATCTAGTGTAAATAGTTTATCAAATTTACTTAAAATTTACCGAAAAGGTTTTACATTCACGGATATTCATGCCTTTCTTATCATGCTCACAATTTAACATTTGTTAATAGACCTTTTGGTTTGAGAATATCTTGGATATAAAGTCCGGCTTTGGTGGAAGGGCGAAAGCCAAGGAATTGGTAGCACTGCTGCTGAAGATGATGCTGTAGAAATGTGTAGAATTGTGCAAAAAAGAGAAGTCCAGATTCATGTGTGTGAGAATGAAGGTAGATTACGAGAGACGGGTGATAATTTGTGCTAATGCACCGGGTCACAAGGACGATGAAGAGAGGCGAGTGGTCTGGGAGCAGCTGAGTGAGTGTGTCAACAGTTTTGGTGCACGAAACCGGTTACTAGTGATGGGTGCTTTAAATGCGAAGGTAAGTAATGTGGCAGTTCAGGGTAAAATTGGGGGGAATGGGGTACTCGGTAAGTTAAATAGATATGGTGATCAGCTTGTAAAGTTGTGTGCTGAAAAAAAAATGGTGATTGAGAATACCTGGTTAAAAAAGAGGGGCATAAGCGTGTAGGAAAATAGTTAGGGCATAATATGATTAATAAGTTGTTGAGAAGTGTGCAACAGAAAGACTCTTGCATGTGACCACACAGAGAAGGACAACTAGCAGTGCGTCTACGTCTGATCATTACGTGGTAGATGTAAAGGTGAAGGTTTGTAGAGGTTTTCAGAAGAGATGAAATATGCATGAGAAGAGGGTGGTGAAAGTAAGTGAGCTTGAGAAGGAGACCAGTGCGAAGAAATAACAGGATAGATTGAGTGAAGAATGGTAGAAGGTGAGAATAAACGAAGCTAGGGAATAGGTGAGGAACGTAAGGTATTTAGGGAAGTAGTGTTGGCATTTGTGAGAGAGGTGTGTGTGGCATGCGGAAGATGGGAGATGGGCAGATGAGCAAACATAGTGAGTGGTGGGTAGACGAACTAGATTTACAACGAAAAGAGAGGTGTGTAGGAGGTTACAGGGAAGTAAGTCTGATTTGTAGACGCACAAGAGTCAACGGCAGGAAGTTAAGAGAAATGGGCGGATATCCTGCCTTATCTGTTGTTAAGTTTCAATAAACAGAATCATCTGAATTTCTTCTGAAGAGCTATTACTCCGCGAGTGACAAGTCACCTTCGGGGAGGCTGTATTATCGTTTGTTGATGAAAGGAAGCACAGTCTCGTCGAAGAACTTTTCAGTCCAAAGGAAGCCATCAATCCTCCTGCTACTGGAGGTAGTGCAGCCTTAGAATTTCAGAACCTCTTTAGAATGAGGTCTTCGAGTAAAACCAGGACTCTTTCAGGAAAGTGATCCTGGGTGTATTCAGTTTCTTTTTGTTTTACTTCTAGTTTTTAGTGGATTTGTGATGCTGGTTAAAATTTGATTCAGAAGTCAATGCTTATCTGTCAGCTGCATGGGGTTCACAGCAGCTGTGTGAACACTACCTGAGGGAGAGGTGGGTACTGTTGTTGTTGTTGGTGGTGGAGGTGAGGTCGAGGATGAGAGCACGGCAGGTAGTTCTGGTGTCCCCCCACAGCCCCTGGAGGAGGTGGTCCTGGTCCAGCTGGTCCAGGGAAAACACCTCCCCTGCCTCCACCAACACCACACCATCCACACCCGCACTGACACGGATAAGCAAAGGAAAGAAAATTTTTTAATGAATGCACATGAGACATATCAGTACAATTGCAATAGAGAACATTAAGCCGATATAGTTTATTTTCTTATACTATTTCATTGCTATATTTACCGACTTTTCCTAATATCAAACACAACTTGCAGATCTAATATAATTCTAGATATGGAGGTTCATACAAATATCAAATTCATCGATCAAAAATGCAGATCTTTACTGAAAAGAGTTCAGAGAGAGTCGTGTGTTTTGAAATGCAGGTATAGTATTGTGATTAAACGGTCATACCAGTTAAAAGTTACCTGACCCTCAGCCAGGGTAACCATGAGGTATATATGTTACACTGAAAGTCTGGCAGATCCAGAAATGGCAATATCGGAATGATACCATATTCCCCATCATTGCCAACATATCAATATATCTGTCGATAAAATAACCATATACAAGCCACCAGCCCTTTTTTTTTCATTCAGTAGAAGTTTCAACTAAGATGTGTTTAAAAAGATAAAGAGTAGTTCTACGAAGAGTAATAACCGTTAACTGCTGGTATCGTGGTTGTTTTGTTGATGATGAGGACTTTCACTGAACGGGTGAATCATGGTGAGGTGTCTGAGAATTTCCGGAATGTGTGTGTTGAGGCAAGGACGTATCAGTGTGTGAAGTGACACCTGGTAAGTTGCATGGAAGAATTGTGATTGATAGGGTGAAGGTATATACAGAACATCATACTGGGGAGGAACAATGTGGATTTAGGAGTGACATTATTCGTGGACCAGGTATTTGTTTTGAAGAATGAGTGTGAGAAATTCTTAGAGAAACAGAAGGATTTATATGCAGCATTTTTCAAATCTTGAGTAAACATTCGATAGGGATCATAGAGAGGTCACTGTTCGCGAGGGCAAAGATATGCATATTTGGTGTTGCCTGGATGCAAGGCATAAGGCCTAGATGACAGAGTACGTCTGAACAGTAATTTATTACAGTGCTCAACACACCAATAGAAAGAAAAGCTTTTCCCTACGTTCGTACAACATCTTTTAGCTTTGAGTTTTATTCCATTTGTTCTACTAACCGTATCTTCTTGTATTTCGTAGTTTACTTTATCGAACTTGGTCAGAATTTTGGACGGTTGGATTAAGTCGCCGCGAAGTCTACTTTTTTTAAGGGAGAAGTAACGCAATCGTTTTAGCCTCTCTTCGTGTGCCAGATTTCTAAAGGACGGGATCAATTTTCTCGCTCGTCTTTATTGCTCTAATTTTTCCTAGTCTTTCTTATAGTTTAGGGAACAAAACTGGACTGCATATTCAAGGTGTGGTCTTACTAGAGAATCTTAAAGTGTGAGAATTATTTCTGGTGTCATATAATCTATGTACCTTGCTATGAAGCCCAACAATTGGTTACCTTTTATACCTGGTAGTCATTTCCTTGTCGTCAGTAGTTAGTGTGTCATGTTCGTTTCGTAATTGTCCAATACCTTCTTTTGCTGTCTTCCTTTGTCTTATATATTTGAAGAATTCTTTAGGATTATTCTTAACGTTGAAGGATATTCTTTTTCTTCGTCGCGCTTGCTGTGTCTTATGACCTTCTTACAATCATTATGGATTCTGATTAATTCCTGGCGCTCTTCGTCGGTTCCTATTGATCTGAATTTCTTAAGTGTTTTCTTCTTTTGGCGAATTAGTCATTCTATTCTCCTATTCATCTATGATGGTTTTCAAATATTAGAAGTTCTCTTTGTAATTCGTGGAATATGTTTATTTTCAGTCTCAAGTAGTGTGTCTTCAGAATTACTCCATATTTCCTCTACTGTGTAAACGCCAAGAAGTTTTGTCTAATTGGTAATGCGAATTTCTTGGCTAATGTTTTCAAAATTTGCTCGCCTGTAATCTGGGATCAAGAGTCTGTTGTCATTAATTTCATAATCTAAATTCATGTCTAATCTAATCAACCTGTGGTCGCTGTTTGACAAAAACTCGCCTGCTTCGCAAGTGTTAATTAAGTTTTGTTAATAGTGAGGACAAGATCAAGAATGTTTAGACTCTAGTTAGTTTTATAATTAACTGTTCTAGAAAAGCGAGTTGAATCAGTTCTTAGTCTCGTTCCCTCTCAGTCACCTGTAAACGTGTTCCAGTTTATGTTTGGACTGTTGAAGTCTCCTACCATTATAACCTCTTTATTGTTTATGATAGTAAATAATGCCGACACATAGTTTACATTTTAACTTGTCGGCAACGTCAATATAAAGAGAGTCGTAAGTGTGTGTGCCTACTATGCTTATCCTAATAGCACTTAGATTGTTATCAAAGTAGATCAAAACTCCACCACCCACCTGTATAATCGATCTTTCGTAAACAGTTTGTATCCAGGTATTGCTAGCTCGGGGATTAAGCGTCTATTCTTAGAGTTTTCCCACGTTTCTGAACTGCAATAATGTTCGGTTCTTCAGTAACTGCATATAAGTTCATCGAGTTTCGTAATGATGCTCCGGTCATTTTGTGTATATCAAACTTATTTTCCTTTGAGTTGATTTCTGGGCTGATTTTGCCTTTTCTTTACTGTCGGTATGCGTGTATGTATTATCATTGTTAATGTCTGTATGTGCAGCAGCGGAAGAGAGACGGTTCTCCATCTGTTATGGGTTTGCCGCCTTACTCTGACCCTCCACAAGGAGTGGATCAACGACAAAATAATCACTAAGAAAGTGTACATGTCGGAAGTAGAGTAAACAAGATAAAGGGGAAATTCAAGGAAAAGATGGAAGAATGGACTGAAAGATTTGATTGATCGTGACCTGAACATGCCGGATACTGTGAAATGTGCAAGATAAAGAGCAAACTGGAGCTGAATTTGGCACATGAAGACGTCATAGGTACATGAAAAAAGGTCTTTGGGGCTCGGCTATCAACTCGCGGTTCTGGTTTTGATGCATGGTAGCGAAAGACTGGATATTACAAAGTGAAGCAAAATTATCGTCTGGAAGACCAAATTGGAGGTGGAGAGATGGACTGAAAAAGATTTTTGTGTGACTTGGGTCTGAACATGTCTGAGGGTGAGAAGTATGCAAGGAATGACTGAATTGAAACGATGTGGTATACCGGGGTCGATGTGCTGTCAATGGACTGAACAAGGACATGTGAAACGTCTGTGGTAAACCATGGAAAGGTGCCTGAATGCGGATAGGGAGTTCTGGTTTCGGTGCATTACACATGACAGAGACTGAGTGTGAACGAATGTGACCTTTATTTCTTTGTCTGTTTTTCTGGCGCCACCTCGCTAACGCAGGAGATGGCGATGCTGTTTCCTGTGGGGCGGGGTGGCGCCGGGATGGATGAAGGGAAGCGAGTACGAATATGTACTTGTGTGTATATGCATATGGCTGTGTATATGTATCTATATGTATTTATACGTGTAGATGTTGATATGCAGTATGTTTGAGGAAAGAGATCTGGATGTTCTGGCTCTGAGTGAAACGAAGCTCAAGGGTAAAGGGGAAGAGTGGCTTGGGAAAGTCTTGGAAGTAAAGTCAAGGGTTAGTCAGAGGACAAGAGCTAAGGAAGGAGTAGCAATACCCCTGAAGCAGTTGTGAGAGTATGTGATAAAGTGTAAGAAAGTAAATTCTAGATTGATGTGGGTAAAACTAAAAGCGGATGGAAAGAGATGGGTGAGTGATTATTGGTGCGTATGCACCTGGTCATGAGAAGAAAGATCATGAAAGGCAAGTGTTTTAGGAGCAGTTGAGGAGTGTATTAGCAATTTCGATGCACGAGACAGGGTTATAGTGATGGATGATTTAAATGCGAAGGTGAGTAACGTGGCAGTTGAGAGTATAGTTGGTGCACATGGGATGTTCAGAATTGTAAAAGGAAATGGTGAAGAGCTTGTGGATTTGTGTGTTGCAAAGGGCTGGTGATTGGGAATACCTGGTCTAAAAGAATAGACATACATAAGCATACATATGTGAGTAGGAGAGACGGTCAAAGGCCATTATTGGACTACGTGTAAATTGATAGGCGAGTAAAAGAGAGGCTTTTGGATGTTAGTGTAACGAAAAGAGCAGCTGGAGGGATGTCTGATCACTATTTTGTGAAGGCGAAGGTGAAGATTTGTAGGTGCTTCTAGAAAAGAAGAGAGAATGTTGGGAAAAAGAGAGTGGTGAGAGTAAGTGAGCTTGGAAAGGAGACTTGTGTGAGGAAGTATCAGGAGAGATTGAGTGTAGAATGGCAAAAGGTGAAAGTAAATGACATAAGGGAAGTGGCTGAGGGATGGGATGTATTTAGGGAAGCAGTGATGGCTTGTGCAAAAGATGCATGTGGTATGAGAAAGGTGGGAGGTAGACAGATTAGAAAGGGTAGAGCAGTGGGATAAAGAAGTAAGATTGTTAGTGAAAGAGAAAGGAGAGGTGTTTGGACGATATTTGCAAGTAAGAAGTGCAAATAACTGGGAGATATATAAAAGAAAGCAGCAAGAGGTCAAGAGAAAGGTGCAGGGGTTGAAAAGAGGGCATATGAGAGTTGGGGTGAGAGAGTATCAATAGATTTTAGGTAGAATAAAAAAATGTTTTGGAAGGAGGTAAATAACGTGGGTAAGACAAGAGAACAAATGAGAACATCGGTGAAGGGAGTGAGTGAGGAAGTGATAACAGATAGTGATGGAGTGAGAAGGAGATGGAGTGAGTATTTTGAAGGCACGTTGAATGCGTTTGATGATAGAGTGGCAGATGTAGGGCGTTTTAGTTGGGGTCGTGTATGAAGTGAGAGGGGTCAGGGAGAATGATTTGGTGAAGAGAGAAGAGGTAGTGAAAGCTTTGCGGAAGATGAAATCCTGCAAGGTGGTGGGTTTGGATGGTATTGCATTGGAATGTATTAGAAAGGGGGTGACAGTGTTGTTGATTGGTTGGTAAGGATATTCATGGTGAAGTGCCTGAGGATTGGCGGAATGTATGCATAGTGCCATTGTTTAAAGGCAAAGGGGATAAAGGTGAGTGTTCAAACTATAGGGATATAAGTTTATTGAGTATTCCTGGGAAATTGTATGGTAGGGTATTGATTGAGAGGGTTGAGGCATGTACAGAGCATCAAGTTGGGGAAGAGCAGTGTGGTTTTTGAAGTGGTAGAGGATGTGTGGATCAGGTGTTTGCCTGAAAGAATGTATGTGAGAAATACTTTGAAAAACAGATGGATTTGTATGTAGCATTTATGGATCTAGATAAGACATATGATAGGGTTGATAGAGATGCTTTGTGGAAGGTTTTAAGAGTATATGGTGTGGGAGGTAAGTTTCTAGAAGCAGTGAAAAGCTTTTACTAAGAATGTAAGGCATGTGTACGAGTAGAAAGAGAGGAGAGTCATTAGTTCTATGTGAATGTCGGTTTGCAGCAGGGGTGAGTGATGTCCCCGTGGTTGTTTGATTTGTTTATGGATGGGGTGGTTCGGGAGGTAAGTGCAAGAGTTTTGGAGAGAGGGGCGAGTATGCAATCTGTTGTGGACGAGAGGGTGTGGGAAGTGAGTCAGTTATTGTTTGCTGATGATACAGCTCTAGTGGCTGATTTGTGTGAAACTCTGCAGAGGTTGTTGACTGATTTTGGAAAACTGAAATGAGAAAGTTGAGAGTGAAGGTGATTAAGAGCAAGGTTATTAGGTT
>JAUUDZ010039997.1:0-10757 GCA_032361705.1 Panulirus versicolor
TTTAATTACACGTTATCCTATATACGTAGACACAAGTGATTACATTTAATTACACGTTATCCTATATACGTAGACACAAGTGATTACATTTAATTACACGTTATCCTATATACGTAGACACGTGATTACATTCAATTACTTTTTTCCCTCAATAATGATCATGATATAATGATAATAATCATCATAATCACAATTATGTAAATGATCGTTCCCTGGTTATAGTGGAGAACGAATACCTTCCTTGTATTCCCTACAACAGGTAGAAGCCGAGGCAAAGTTGTGGGAACCGGGGGATGGAAACCGTTCCCTTCTTTTGTGTCAGTTCTTAAAAGTTGGAACAGAAGACGGAGCCAAGCGAATAGTGCTCATCCTCCTCGAAGGCTCGGGCTAGTGTGTCCAGATGCACGTGGATGTAACTTGAATGAGGAAAAGGGAGATAAAAACCGTATGTTTGAGGGGAGGAACCTCGATATTCTAGCTGTTCTCAAAACAAAGTTCAAAGGAAAGGGGGGAGAATGGTTTGGGAATGTCCTGGGTTTGGTGTGAGGGTATTTCCGCAGGAGGAGGAGGAAGAGTTGTTGCAATGTAAGGAAGTGGGCTCCAGACTGACGTGGATGAAAATGAAAGTTGATTTCAAGAGGTGGATGATTGTCCGCGCTGGTGCACTCGGTAGCGGAAAGTGCGAGGGAGACGAGTGTTTTGATAGGAGCTGAGTGAGTGCATCAGCTGTTGTGATGCAAGGGATCAGGTATTAATGGTGGAGGATTTGAATGCGAAAGTGGGTGATGTGGCTGTCAAGTGTAAGCTCACACTCTTTTCCCCTATCCTAAAGACCACCTACCGCACTCCCAGTATCCCCATCCCCCAAGCCCGAGGAAAAGGATTTGTATGAGGCATTTACGGTCTGGAGACAGCGTAATAGGGTTGATGTAGGTGATGCCTGGAAGGTGCTATGAATATATGGTGCAGGAGGAAAGGTTCTGGAAGCTGAAAATTTTTCAAGATACTAAGGCGTGTGTGTGTGAACAGGAAAATAAGCTGGTGATTGGTTCCAGGTGAAGGTAGGTCTGCATTAAGGGTGGGCGATATCACCATGTCTGCTTAACCTGTTCGTGGATGGAGTGGTGAGGAAGGTAGATGCGAGGGTTTTGGAGAAAGGGTCACTTTGCAGTCTGTCGAGATGAGGGGTACCTTGGAGGTGAGTCAGTTGTTGTTTGCAGATGATGCGGTGGCATACTCGAGTGACAAACCGCAAAAGCTGGTATCTGAGTCGGGGATAGTGGTTGAGTGAAGGAAGTTGAGAGTTAATATGAATCAAAGCAAATGATTAAGGTTTGATGAGAGAGAGAGAGAGAGAGAGAGAGAGAGAGAGAGAGAGAGAGAGAGAGAGAGAGAGAATGTGGTAGTAGACAGAGTATGTCTGGAAGAGTGAACAGGTGCGACAAAATGGTTTGTGACGTATTATGGAGAAGGGTGAGTCAGGAGACTGGTAAGATAAATGTGGCAGAAGTGGAAGGAACAAGAACGGGGAGACCAAGGACGAGATGGAAGGATGGAGTGAAAGATACTTTGACCTATCGGGGCCTGAACATGCAGGAGGGTGTAAGGCATGCACGGGATAGAGAGAATTAGAGCGATATCATATTCGGGGCGACATGCTGTCACTGGGCTGAACGAAGACATGGGTAGTTTTCAGGGGAGACCGTGGGAAGGTCTGTATTGCTTGATTGTGGATACGAGTCTACCTTGAGAGAGGGTTTGAGCAAATGAGTACCATTTCTTCGTCTATCTGCTAAATTGGAAAGAGGATAGCAAGTAGTAACACAAAAATCATATTATTATTATTATTATCATTATTATCATTATTATTATTATCATTATTATTGTTATTACTATTAACAAACATTGAATATATATCCAGGTGACTGGGTCTTTGATTTATGATTATCTTTCCTGATTATCGACTAGAGGGACGAGTTGTGAGAGTAGAAGGATTTGGGAGAGAATAATTGTTTAAGGTATTGCCGGAGTATGGTGAGGGAGAGGGGAGGAAGATAGAAGGAAAAGAAGAGGGTAGAATGTCCTAGGGAATATATAGATGGAGCCATTAGTAATTCCTCAAGAGTTACAAACGACTTATTACCAATAACGAAAAATATTACGTTCTGATTTAGCACGTATCAGAACGCCTGTGAAACTGTCTGGTAAACCAGAGCATCACTGACGAGGGGACTCTGGTTACAGTTGGCCAGATTGTGTACATTTGTTCGAAACGTGTGTCTCATGGTGAACTTTGACTTCCTATCACGAACAGGTTACTGTGCAGAGTGGAAGGGTACCTCGTCATCTGTGAGCTATTTTGTACAGATATCAGATCTCCTTGTATACTGACAAAAATATCAACAATAAAAAAGATGATGATAATAGAAATAATGATGATACTAATATTGATTATATAGATAATAGTGATACTAATGATAATGATAATAACAGTTATGATAGTGATGATAATAGTTCACAAGTATAAATGGGTGAGTGTGGCTGGGGGTCAACAGGCATTATTGGATTATGTGTTAACTGACGTCAAGGCCTGCTAGGGAGGGGTTGGGTGGTAACGCGGTGCGAGGGGCGGTAGTGGGATGTGCGGTCATTTCTTGATGGAGGTGAGAGGCTTTGAGGAAAGAGGAGATTACTGACGTGGAAGAAGTGGTGAAGGTGACTGAACACAGGAGAATGGCCTGTGTGTGGAAAGTAGCTAATGATAAGAGTATACTGAGGCAGGGGAGATGGTAGAGGAGTAAAAGGTATTATGACGAGTACTTCCCGAACCTTGTAGCTAACATCATTCACATCGCTGATTAGCTACAAAAACTAAATTTTAAGGTGGTTATTACTCTTAGTGAAATCAGAAATCACGTTTATTGAGGTCGATTTAAGCCGAAATATCTAAACAAAATTTTTTCTGAAGGTTATAATAGAAATTTGTGTATAACAAGTCTTACTAGAATTGGTCTTCCCATAGATTATGATGCTCGGCCATTCAGAGAGGGACACCAGCCTGACGGGGTGTATTTAGAAACAATGTCTTCCCCAGGTATCTTTCCTCGGTGCGCCAACTGCGTTAATCATCGTACGAGTTTCGTGCGTCACTCAAACAACAAAGCCCAAGTGCAAAAGATGAGTGCAGTGTGACGGCTCAGGCCGTACATGGATCTTAAGAGCTAATGTCAACAAACTTAGCTAACAGATTAAGATTAGAGAGGACGATCCAAACCATTATGACGATATGAGACAATTATTGAATCTTCCTGAATGTTATGAAAGCTAACAACTGGAGCATATAACTCAGTAAGGCTTTAAAACTTAGTCTGAAAACCCGTTTGATATTTGACACAGGTGAAGTATTTGCTTACTTCATAAAAAAGTACGACTTAGAGATTCAGTGTAAATAAGTTGTGGAAACTAAAATTGCCTAACCTAGAACTCTTCAAGTTTGGAGAAGATATCTTAAGAGTGGATCCCCGTATGGGATTCCTTCAAAATCGTTGGGAGGTGATCGTAGTCACCTTGATTGAAGTCACTAACATGACTTATCCCTGCTCCTGTCTCTCTGGATCAGCCGTCAAACTTACTGTGACCTACCAAAGTTCACGGGGAAGTCACAAAGACTCCTTGGCTGCTCTCCAAGGGAGGTATGCAGACCAGGGTCTGCTGTTAGACTTTAAACCCAGACATATAACCTGTCAGAATGAACAGCCTAGTTAGATAGCTACCACTCTATCATTAGAAGTCTCATTCATTACGTAATGTTGACGGAGCCAGTTGCCTGCTCAAAGACTCCTTAGATGACCAGACGTACTATAAGCTTTTATGGTTCACCAAGCTACATGAACACTGTTAATGAGTGGAGATGGTGGAATGAGGCGTGAAGAATGTCATCCAGCGCCTCACAAAATGTGAAGAGAAACAAGTTCTGAGACACTCTACAAAATCCTGTTTCTTGCTTGACGCAAGAGATGACGAGGAGGATGACGTGGTGCGGTCCATGGTTAGTCTTGGTCCAGGAAATTTGGCTGAGGAAGGCGTTAGCCGTCGGCCTCGACCGTCTGCCCAACGACATTCGAAACTTCCGGACTCAGTGAGGAGGGAGGAGGGAGGGAGGGAGGGAGGGGGAGAGAGAGAGAGAGAGAGAGATTAACCCAAGCTAAAGCTCCAATAGCTGACATGCAGTTGGAAAGGGATTGATCGACGACATGTATATAGTGAATAATGGAGACTATTACAGTCTCACCACCAAATAGATACCAGGCTATATAAACGTTAGAGTGGTTACAAAATCTATGGCCATATTTTAAAGGACCCAACTGCGAATCCAGGGAAAATGCAAAACCACCTTTGTAACCCCAGCAGGTCACTGATGTGATAAAGAAAGTAGGTATATCAGTGCACAAAATATGGACCTGGTTGCAATTGGCAATGATGACAGCAAACCTCTTAACTGAAGATGATCCGTCTTACCAGACATTTATTTATCTTGATACTCGAGAGTTTGAAGAAAAGTAATTCTGGCTAAGACTTCCTTGAAGGGTAGAATGTCCATTACTGCCCAACAGCTATATCTTGGCCTTCATTTAATTTAAAAGCTTAACCCAAATCCTTGAATCAAAGGGAAAGGATGTACAAATTTGTCATAAACTCATTCAAAACCAATAGCGAAATGTTCATTAATGAGGCAACCAATATTTTCCCCAGTGATGTTTGTCACTGCATTTTCCATCGTGCGATTATGAAAGATAATGTAACGACTCCATTATGATTTCCTCTTGATTGCTTCATTATCATCAGAAGGGGTGATAGTACGTCACTGAATAATTGTCATCTGTCAGGCGTCTCCTCCTGATATCAAAACTAGGAAAGATCCTTTTTAACTTCACCACAAACAAGTTTGCTTTTAATGTAGACATCAGTAGAGCCTTGCCTCCAGCTGGCCTCCTCGAATATGGTGGAGGTATCGTCCACTTTCACTGGCATGAGGAACTACTTCAAGAAACCTTGTTGCTTATAGTTCGAATAAGTTCCATTTGGCTTAGCCAGTAGCCCATGTCTATTGCAGTCAACATTAGAAATATCTGGGGATGTTTGATCATGACTGAGAATGCTTATGAAGGAATCATAAGCCATGATTTTTAACTGAATCATTTTCAAGAGTCAATATACCACCATAATTTTGAAATATATGAAAATGCAAACGCAAAATCTAGCTAGGCTAACATTCCGCTAAGAATCTGGGTGCACAGTGATCCCGTCCTGATTGAGGTAATATAGCAGGCCTTCCTTGATGATGTAGTCCCTGACTCACTGTGTGTGTCTTGGGTCGTCAACACTGGAATGTACAAGATATCAGACAAAGTTGTCTGTCTCGTGTTCTTGTTCTCCTTGGTTGGTACCCAGAGCAAGGGGTAATTACTGTCGTTCGTCTCGCCCGGTGTTTGCACCATTAGGCAGGTTGTCGTCTGTTACTATTACAGGTAACGTGCTTACCCAAGAAGACGGAGACTGAAGTTAGGCTGGGACGAAACATTACCCTCTTCTTTTCTAACCGATTGGTATGAACTGACTGAAGAATTCAGAGACGTATGTAGAGTTCCATACAGTTGTAGTCATCCGATCTCTCTTGATGATCCCTCCTGAATAACAAGGGAAACACAGAAAGATGCAGGATGAACACTATAAGTGGTAGTGATTGGATTAATTCCTGTGATTTAGAATACTCTGTAATCACCATTTTACATAAGGTGGTCTACTTTATTCGAACACAGATGTGAAATATGGAATCGAATATAGCACGGGTATGCTTGACTTTTTTTTTTATCATCCTTTCCTTAAAAGGAAAATTGCATATATCAGAATAATACATTTAAGAAATCAAACTATTGTACGAATAATGAGGATGAATTTGTAACTTTCACATTATTATTACTGCAGTAGAATTGAGTGTCCTGAAACCTGGTCGGCGAGTCTTTGCTTTCACGTTAGTGCAAGGCAGCACAACGAATACCAGTCAAATCATATTCCTGAGCAAAGGAACGATTAAAGGCTTATAGATACAATAGTGATTAAAGTTATAGAAGGTCCAGATGAAATATTCTTCAATAAAAGAAGTAACATTTTATGAATATATTCCTTTCCTTTCTGTATGAGTAGATGTGTTCTTCCTTTCCCTTCTGTGTGAGAAGTGTTCTTCCTTTCCCTTCAGTACGAGTAGATGTGTTCTTCCTCTCCTTTCTTTACGAGTAGACGTGTTCTTCCTCTCTCTTCTGTACTAATAGATATGTTCTTCTTTTCCCTTCTGTAGGAGCAACATCCAAAATTTGATCCTTCTTTTAGAAATAACATTTTATAAAGTAGTGGTCAGTTTCTTGACGTTCTTTGTAAGGGAAAGGAAAAAAAAAGTTACCCGTAAGGAATACACACCTTTGCTAAGTAACCTGGTGGAGTCTCACCTTGATGAGCTCATCTGTTTGAACAAAACAAACAGCAACGTTGCATCTGTAATGCCACACCAGACAGTGTTTGCGTTTCCTGATGTTTACCGCTTTGGTCTTGTTGGTGTAGGTCCACTCAGGGGTTCACAGAGTACTTTGAGTGAAATTTGAATTTCAAGCGGTACTAGTCTTTCACGAGTTCTAAGACCAAAAGTTCCCTTAGAGAGTAATTCAAGTACCCTATCATGTCCTGTCTTATCGTGATACAAGGCGCAATATGAGCAAACAACAGTCGGTCCACTATCAACCCAGCTGTTCATCCAACCCTTGAGGTTGGTCGACAAAATGAGTACCTGGCTCAGACTCGGGGTATATATATATATTTTTTCACACAAAGTCGCCACTTCCCTCGCTAGCGAAGAAGCGTCAAATACAGATGACCGAGCCTCAGAGAGAAAAATCCTCACTTGGACCCCTTCTCTGTTCCCTCTTTTGAAAAATTTTATTTATTCATTTATTGTACTTGATCGCTGTTTCCCACTTTAGAGAGAGAATGCCAGGAAGCATATGAAGAAAGGCACATCTACTCACATGCACATACACATACATATATACATGTCCAGTAAACCCTTGATTTAACAGACCCCATTTTAACAGATTTCCGATTTAGTGGACTGGACAATTAATAATACATTAACTAATACAAAAAGTTTTAAAAAATCCAAAAATCTCAAATGCTGCACCATGCTCATTTCAAATCACACTTGTTTTTAGTAGTGTGGGGTATACTCTGTCTCAAGCTACCATACTGTCAGTTTGTATACAGAGAACTGTGACTTTATTTATTCAATAATTTTGCAATCCTTACAATTTAAATTGGCATCAAGTGATAGAGGAATTACAAAGAAAGCATGTGAACTGTATATTGTATTAAAAAATTGACCTAGGTTACATTCTTGATTTAACAGACTTTTGGCATTAACAGACACCCCTCCCCTGATTAGTCCATTAACTCGAGGGTTTATTGTACATATACATACATGTACATATTCATACTTGCTCGCCTTCATCCATTCTTGGTGCCACAGGAAACTTATCACCATCCCCTGTATTGGCAAGGCAGTGTCAGGAAACTCAAAGAAAAACCACATCCACTTGCATCCATACACTAGCTGTGATGTGTAATACATTGAAACCACAGCTCCCTATCCACATAGAAGCCCCACAGACCTTTCCATGGTTTACCCTGGACATTTCACATGCCCTGTTTCAGTCCACTGACAGCACATTGACCCAAGTACACCACATCGTTCTAATTCACACTACTCTATGCAGGCCTTTCACCCTCCTGCATGTTAAGGACCTGCTCAATCATAATCTTTTTTACTCCATCCTTCCATCTTCAATTTGGTCTCCTGGTTCTCCTTGTTCCCTTCACTTCTGACACGTATATCCTCTTTGTCAACCTTTCCTCACTCATTCAACACACCCTATACTGTTCTCTCAATCACAATCTTTTTATTTCCACACATCTCTCTTACCCTTTCATTACACACTCAATCAAACCAACTCACTACATACTGTCCTCAAACATTTCATTTCCAACACATCTACCCTCCTCTGCACAACCCTATCTATAGCCCATGCCTCGCAACCATACAATATTGTAGGAATTACTATTCCTTCAAACATGCCCATTTTTGCTCCGAGATAATGTTTTCCCTTTCCACACATCCTTTATCACTCCCAGAACCTATGCCCCTTCCCCTACCCTTTGGCTCCCTTTTGCTTCCATGGTTCCATTCACTGCCAAGTCCACTCCCAGATATCTAAAACAATTCACTTCCAGTTTTTCTCCATTCAAACTCACATCCCAACTAACTTGTCCCTCAACCCAGCTTGAACCTAACAGTCTAACAGTCTTGCTTTTATTCACATTTACTCTCAAGTTTCTCTTTTCACATTCTTCCAAACTCAGTCACCAACTTCTGCGGTTTCTCACTCAAATCAGGCACCAGTGCTGTATCACTGACAAACAACAAATGACTCACTTCCCAGGCCTTCTCATCCCCAACAGCTTGCATACTCGCCCCTCTCTTCAATACTCTTGCATTCACCTCCCTCACTGCCCTTACCATATACAAATTAAACAACCTTTGTGGCATTACATACCCCTGCCACAAACCAATCTTCACTAGGAACCTTCACTCTCCTCTCTTCCTACTTTTTTCTTTTATTTCTATACTTTGTTGCTGTCTCCCACATTAGCGAAGTAACACAAGGAAACAGACAAATGAATGGCCCAACTCACCTACATACACATGTATATACATACACAGATATATACATATATACACATGTACATATTCATACATACTGCCTTCATCCTTTCCCACTGCCACCCCACCATGCATGAAATGGCACCCCCTACCCCCGCATGCGTGCGAGGTAGCACTAGGAAAGGACAACAAAGGCCACATTTGTTCACACTCAGTCTCTAGCTGTCATGTGTAATGCTCCGAAATCACAGCTCCCTTTCCATATCCAGGCCCCACAAAACTTTCCAAGGTTTACCCCAGATGCTTCACGTTGAAATGTATAGGTATGTATACATGCGTGTGTGGGTGTTTGTGTATATACATGTGTACGTGGGTAGGTTGGGCCGTTCTTTTGTCTGTTTCCTTGCACTACCTCGTTATCGCGGAAGACAGCTACAGTATAATAAATATAAATGCATTAAAATGTGTGTATGTGCGTATATGGGCATTTATGTATATACATGTGTATGTGGGAGGGTTGGGCCACTGTTCATCTGTTTCCTTGCGCTACCTCACTGACAAGGGAGACGGCGATTAAGTATAATAAATAAATAAATATATAAATATATATAATATATATAATATATATATATATATAATATATATATAGCTTGTGGCATGAGAAAGGAGGGAGGTGAGCTGATTAGAAAAGGTAGTGAATGGTTGGATGAAGAAGTAAGATTGTTAGTGAAAGAGAAGAGAGAGGCATTTGGACGATCTTTGCTGGGAAGTAGTGCAAATGACTGGGAGAAGTAAGAAAGAAAGCGGCAGGAGGTCAAGAGAAAGGTTCAAGAGGTGAAAAAGAGGGCAAATGAGAGTTGGAGTGAAAGAGTATCATTAAATTTTAGGGAGAATAAAAAGATGTTTTTGAAGGAGGTAAATAAAGTGCGTAAGACAAGAGAACAAATGGGAACATCACTGAAGTGGGCTAATGGGAAAGTAAAGACAACTAGTGGTGAAGTGAGAAGGAAATAAAGTGAGCATTTTAAAGGTGTGTTGAATGTGTCTGATGATAGAGTGGCAGATATAGGCTGTTTTGGTCGGGGTAGTGTACGAAGTGAGAGGGTTAGGGAGAATGGTTTGTTAAACAGAGAAGAGGTAGTGAAAGCTTTGCGGAAGATGAAAGCCGGCAAGACTGTGGTTTTGGATGGTATTGCAGTGGACTGGTTGGTGAGAATATTCATTGTAGGTATGGTTCATGGTGAAGTGCCTGAGGATTGACGGAATGCATGGGTAGTGCCATTGTATGAAGAGAAACGGGTTAAAGGTGAGTGTTCAAATTACAGAGGTATAAGATTGTTGAGTATTCCTGGGAAATTATATGGGAGGGTATTGACGGAGAGGGTGAAGGCATGTAAAGAGAAGAGCAGTGTGGTTTCAGAAGGGTTAGAGGATGTGTAGATCATGTGTATGCTTTGAAGAATGTATATGAGAAATACTCATAAAAACAGATGGATTTGCATGTAACATTTATGGATCTGGAAAAGGCATGTGATGGAGTTAATACTGATGCTCTATGGAAGGTATTAAAAGTATATGGTGTGGGAGATAAGTTGCGAGAAGCAGTGAAAAGTTTTAATCGAGGATGTAGGGCATGTGTACGAGTAGGAAGAAAGGAAAGTGAATGTTGGTTTGCGGCAAGGATGCGTGATGTTTCCGTGGATGTTTAATTTGCTTATGGATGGGGTTGTTAGGGAGGCGAATGCAAGATTTTTGGAGAGAGGGGCAAGTGTACAGTCTGACAGGGATTAGGGAGAGTCAGTTGTTGTTCGCTGATGATAAAGGGCTGGTAGCTGATTCGGGTGAGAAACTGCAGAAGTTGGTGACTGAGTTTCGTAAAGTGTGTGAAAGAAGAAAGTTGAGAGTAAATGAGAATAAGAGCAAGATTATTAGGTTAATGAGGTTAGGTTATAAGAATAAGCACATTTGTATATATGTATATGTCTGTGTTTGT
>JAUUDZ010040008.1:0-21463 GCA_032361705.1 Panulirus versicolor
TATATATATATACATATATATATATGTTTGTGTGTGTGTGTGTGTGTGTGTGTGTGTGTGTGTGTGTGTGTGTGTGTGTGTGTGTGTAACTTTTCCTATTTCTTTGTTCAGAAACATAATCATGTAAGATATAGGCACGAGAAATAGTCATATATCTACACTATAATCTTGAATTGTTGATTGACGTTTTGATAAAACATATCAGTTCTTATGGAAGGAGGGTGTTTAGTTCCGGGCACTTCATCTCTTAATTACCTCGGTGCTCCTGGGAATTTGACAGTTTTGTTTAAATTTTCTATTAATCACAGATGTTATTACCTGGTAAGACTCTATCACAACGTTACTCCTTCTCTATCAGAAGACGTCGGTAGCAGCTGGGAGACCAGGATGATTGTGGAACTAGTGCTTGGTATTGTCTTCCTCTTCCTGTTGTGGAGGACCTTCAGGAAACCACCAGGTCTTCCCCCCGGTGAGTGAGCACCTTCCCCATCAGACCACAGTCTTAGGTCATAAAGCTGACGGTGTCATATCTTTACTGGACTGAAAATAAAGCATCATTGTATCTAAAACCTCTTGCCATATTCCAGGTATCCAGTATATGTCAATATATTCCACATATTTAATATGTTTATGGAAAGCCTTGTGCTTAGGTGGATAACTTACGATTACCTTAGCTACGTAACCAATGATGGCTGAACGTGGTGATTGTATTACCCAAGGAACACACAGCTCGTGATTGTAGTTATTATCTTTAGTTATATGCACCGTAGTTATCATCTCTAGTTATGTCCACCGTAGTTATCATCTCTAGTTATGCCCACCGTAGTTATCATCTCAAGTTATATCCACCGTAGATATCATCTCTAGTTAAAGCCACCGTAGTTATCATCTCTAGTTATATCCACCGTAGTTATTATGTCTAGTTATATCCACTGTAGTTATCATCTCTAGTTATATTCACAATAGTTATCATCTCTAGATATTCCACCGTAGCTATCATCTCTAGTTATATCCACCGTAGTTATTATATCTAGTTATATTCACCGTAGTTATTGATCTAGTTATACCCACAGTAGTTATTATCTCTAGTTATTCCACCGTAGTTATTATGTGTAGTTATATCCACCGTAGTTATCATTTCTAGTTATATCCACCGTAGTTATTATGTCTAGTTATATCCACCGTAGTTATTATGTCTAGTTATATCCACCGTAGTTATCATGTGTTGTTATATCCACCATAGTTATCATCTCTAGTTATATCCACCGTAGTTATTATGTCTAGTTATATCCACCATAGTTATTATGTCTAGTTATATCCACCATAGTTATTATCTCTAGTTATATCCACCGTAGTTATTATCTCTAGTCATATCCACCGTAGTTATTATCTCTAGTTATATCCACCGTAGTTATTATCTCTAGTTATATCAACCGTAGTTATTATCTCTAGTTATAGCCACCGAAGTTATCATCTCTAGTTATTTCACCGTAGTTATCATCTCTAGTTATATACACCGTAGTTATCATCTCTAGTTATATCCACCGTAGTTATTATCTCTAGTTATATCCACCATAGTTATTATCTCTAGTTATTCCACCGTAGTTATCATCTCTAATTATATCCACTGTAGTTATTGTCTTTAGTTATATTCACCGTAGTTATTATCTTTAGTTATATCCACAGTAGTTATTATCTTTAGTTATATTCACCGTATTTATTATCTTTTGTTATATTCACCGTAGTTATTATCTTTAGGTATATCCATCGTAGTTATTATCTTTAGTTATATTCACAGTAGTTATCATCTTTCGTTATATTCACCGTAGTTATTATCTTCAGTTATATTCACCGTATTTATTATCTTTAGTTATATCCACCGTAGTTATTTAGTTATAACCGCCGTAGTTATCATCTCTAGTTACAACTCCAGACATCGAACATAAGGATTATTTGATGAGTACTTTTCACTTGAAGAAAAGAACCGGAAACAAAATGTTTACACAGAATCCGTCCATTTTCTTATCTAATATTTAGTCACCACTAAGAGCCATCGCTGATAATTACGTCATGGAGAGTTGTAACCCCATATTTACTTCCCATTACATCGAATCATCATCAGTTGCTGACAGAGTAGACTCCTCTGCAGGCAACACTGAGTACAGGACACAGGCACTCAAGAGCAGCCCAACGATACCATCCTTACAGACCAAAATCACCAGCAGTGTCAGGACTTGTGACTGCTGCCACTTGCAAAGGTGAAGGGCATCATGACACGCAAGATACCTATGATTATCGTACGTTTCCCATTGATTAGCATACTTGATGACCTGCTATCGTCACTGTGCGTTAATCATCGTCTTCTATCGTCCGTCTGTAAGCCCTAGACATTTTATGATCCTCAGAAGCCAATGGGTCAGCTGAACGGAAGCTTTTAAGAAATGATGTATAGATGGTCCCATATCAAGATGTCTCATTTCATGCCGATCCAATATTTTCCTATGTTTATTGAATGGTACAATCGTCTGTAACAGACTGAGACCTGCAAAAATCTGTTCCTCGGCCAAAGTAGGGCAGACTGAGCCAAAACTTTGCAGTACTTTTTTTTTTGATTGTTGGTCCTCTGTCAAATTTCCTTATTCCGTACCGGCCTTACTTCCAATATGGCTCACCAGCACAAACTGGCCGCAGGAGAGATATGGAATTACTTGAGCCTTTAAGTTACATTTCTTTTTTAACATCGGAGGTTCCAGCCACGGGCAAAAGTCCACACCAAGGTAAGGCCATAATTGAAATATAAAGAGGGTAATGAAAAGGAAAAGGAAGAGACGAATTTTGAAAGAAGTGAAAAATCTGTCTTTTAAAAAGTAAAGTGCCAGGTCATAGTTATTGGGAAAGACATCAAAAAGGTTGAGAGTTCTAAAGCCATGAGGTGTAAGGAAAGAAACAGTTATCAAAATGGCCCACCTTTGAGTTGCGAATGGCCACATAGTAATCATATGACGCAACATTTTGCCGAATATTGCGTGGTCTAGCTAATGATGGGTGAGCACAAGCAACCAGTTCTCGGATGCAGAACCCAAAGTGATAAGATAAGATAAGATAAGATAAGATAGGATGTCTTATTGTCCAGTTGCATACATGATGCGAAATGAAATTCTTTATGGCTAGATGGTCTATGAAAGGTTAAGAAGTATAAGAATTATAAGATAAGAATTATGAAATATCACATAAAAGTACGACATGGAATATCATACAAAAGATCATCTATTACACTCAGAATCTATATCACAGAGGAGTTACAGCGTCTTGAGATGGTTGAACAGTAGATTGCTTTTTTGTACAATGATTTCCTGAATCTATCTGTGCGCTGTATAGACAGAGACAGTCTTCTTCCTGACCTTATAGATACATAGTATTGGTGTAGAGTATGACGGTCTGCATCTTGCATGATCTTCTCCATCTGCTTCATTGCACATTCCTGATACAACATATCCAATATCATGGTGTTTGCATCCAACTTCCCAGTTTTCTTAACAATTTTCTGTCTATTTTCATCTCTACCGTTTAGTTTGACATACCAACCAGGCAGTAATTGAAAAACATTATGTTCATTCTGTTGTTGACTTATAAAAAAGATTATTCATTGCGTTATCTATATAGAAAAGGAAAAGCGAACCAACATTGCGGAGTAGGGCAAGTAAGTCAAGTTTTGGAGTTAGCTTGGGAGATCTGATGAATCGGACGGCTTTCGACTCAACTGTGTCATGTAAACATAGAGAATCAGAACCTACCCAGATGTGAGAACAGCACTCCATACAAGGACGGATTAGTCCTTTGTATAAATAGATCAACTATTCGGGAGAAAAGAAATTTCGGCATCTAAACAGGATTCCAAGGTTCTTAGAGGCAAACTTGGCTATTTTCGTAATATGGGATTTCCAAAATAGTAAGGATGTTACAGTAATATGAAGTATGTACATTGAGTCAGAAGGTGGAATTACAGATCCCTCAAAGGAGAGAGGAAAGTTGTGAGGAATTTTCTACAGAGAGCCGGGTAGAAACTGAGTCTTGGAGGTATAAAATTTGTCCAGATTTCGTTTTATCCCACTGGGATATTCAGTCCAAGTCTCAGTTTATTGAGGAAGTTGTGTGAGACGACAAAAAGATCGAGTGAGAGAAGAAGGAGCAGATTTAAAGGATGTGGATGAATGAAGTGTTGAGTCGTCGGCGTATGAGTGCATTTGGTTGTCTCTTGAAGAAAAGAAATTCTTGCTCAAAAGGAGAAAAAAGTGCAGGGTAGAGACTGATCTGTCAACAACGGAGATAGATCTGCCAGAGAGAGGGAGCAAAGTGAGGGAGGGAAGCCAAAACAGGGGAGCTTAGAGATGAGACCCCGATGCTGCACCCTGTCAAATGCCTTGGATATAACAAGGGCAACTATACAGGATTATGCAAAATCTTGAGAGATGATGACTAGACATTAATAAGTGGATCTGGCCTTACGGGAGCCATACTGGTAATCAAAGAAAAGATTGTGAGTTCAAGACGTCAGAGGACATGGGAGCTGAGAAGGGATTCAAAGACTTTGGTAATGATAAATGTCAAAACAACGGGATGATAGTATGAGGGGTAAGAACGGTCATCCTCCTTAGGGGTGGGATATAACAACGCATGCTTCCAAGAAGGAAGGGTCTCATTTTTGAGCAGAAACAGAATAGACGAGCAAGCACAGGTGCAAGTTCAGAGGCACACTTTTTCAGTACACGGGGATGGATGCCAACAGGTCCATAAGCCTTGCTTGTGTCCAGAGAAACGCTTTTCTGACAGTCCAAAAGAAAAAACAAGTCGACGTGGAGGGGCACAGGATTAGTAAGAGGAGCATCTGGGGGTGAAGGATGGAGTTGGAGGAGAAACGGGAAGCAAAGAGAGTTGCGTTGTTGTCTACGGCAGTGACAGCTATAGTACCGTTAGAATGGATAAATGAAGGTAAGGTAGAGCGACAGAAGTTATTAGCTATGTTCTTAACTAAATAACGATCAGAAAGCTCTATCAGTTATCGCCCTTTCTTTGAATAATGGAATGCTATGTCTCACGGATAATATGCTTGCAATGATTACGGGTAGTGATAAAAGCTGAATGGGAGTCAGAACGAGGGTTTTATCAAGCCCGATATGCCTGATCCTTGCCTGAATGGCCTCAGAACAGGAACGGTTGAAGCATGAAATGGAGAAAGCGCTTATCTTAATGGAGGAGGGATAAATGCTTCCATTCCTGTAAGAATGACCTCTACTATGTATCTAGCGGAGAAAAAGCATCACCACATAAGAGACAGTAATTAACCTAAGAAAAGTCAGAAAAGAATTTTCGTAAGTTATTTCAGTCAGCTTTGTTGATGTGCCAATATTTACGCTTCGAAGGTGTTTGTGGAGTTGGGAGGTGCCGTTAGAATAGATCCATTTATAAGAGTGTGATCAGATAAACCAACTTGGGGTGAGATTGTTCAGGTACAGTGGAATGAACCTGTGGTACAGTGGGATGGGCCTGAGGTATAGTGGGATGGACCTGAGGTACAGTGGGATGGACCTGAGGTACAGTGGGATGGACCTGAGGTACAGTGGGATGGACCTGAGGTGAAAAACAGATCCGGAATATTATTAGACTGGTTACATTGTTCAGGAATGTGGGTGGGGTGGGTGATGCTCTGCTTTAGATCATTGAGAAAGGAGAACGTGAGGACTTCAGTCGCCCTACCATTGGTATGAAAAGTGTTCAGCCATTCCCTATGATGAACGTGGAAATCCCCGAGATAAAGCATGTCTGCTTGCGGGTGAGAGGATTTTCCGTCGTCATGGCAGGAGTTTAAATAGTCGAAGAATGTAGTAAAATTTGTAGAATTAAGAGAACAGTAAGCGAAACAAATGAAAACAGTGGTGGTTGGGGTACAAATCATGAGCCAGGTAACATCAAAGTCTGGGGACTCCAGCAGGTCTTCGAAGCATGTTTTTGGTGTTTTAATTTTGAATCAGTACAAACACCACATTTGAACCGGAATCGTGAATAGAGATTTATTGTTAGACATGAGAATGGGGCTGGTGAGAATATCACTAGACAATTGAATCTCAGAGAGAAGTAAGATATGAGGGGACATGGAGAGATGGTGTTGAACAGGAGAGAGGTTATTATGAAAACCACGAATGTTGGTATAGTGAACTGAGAAAGAGGCAGGTCTATTAGAGAGGGAAATGTAGTGGGAGGAGCCGGCACTATTACTGTCCGAACCCTCCCTCTCATTGGCAATAGAGTCAGGCGGGAACCTTGAGGCTCTTAGCACTTCATGATGCCGGGATCCAGGGGCCATAGATTTGTTAGACTTTATCTTTTACACTAAGAATGACTGTGAATATAAGAGATGGTAAGAAAACTTATATGAAGAAAGTAAGTGACATTTGAGGTGGTGTACGGTAGTTATAAGGAGATGGCAGGACTAGACCGGTAGTCCCGTTTTGATCAGACAGGAATTATGATGTTGCCAGCGGACTAGCGAGCTCGAAGGCCTTTTCGAGGTCGAGGAACACTATGAAAACTGGTTTATTGTCAACACTATTGAGCAGCTCAGCTACATTATTTGCTGTTCCAGTACCTTCCGTATATGCAAAGATGTGAGGATGCAGACTTCCGATCTTCCACTTTAGCCTGTCTAAACCCATTTAAACCTATTCTCTTTCCCATCTTGGCTATACAGCTGAGGAAGAAGATGGGTCTTGGCTTTTCTGGCTCTCTTGGCTTCGGAATGGGCTGTATGTCTGCCTGTACGACGAGTTCAAATAGGGAACACGACCAACAGAGAATAAGGAACTCGGAGCTACGTCCGGTGGGTAGCACTCTCATGTATCTTATTTTGTTTCTCTGAAGATGGCGTCCGTGCAAGGCTTCTGCGCAAAAGAAAATGTCAGAAGAGTGAAACTCAGAAGCTCTCTCCTGTGTTTACTCACCACCTCAGTTTACATATCTCCTCTAGGCAGTGTAACTCTTTCCTGATTCTGAGTTTCAAGTTTTTATAGAGTTAGCTTCCATATTTTACTCTGTTACATCCTTGGTTTATATTAGCATTCAATGAAGCAGTTCACTTTTCCACATTATCAAAAAGTGTACATGTTGGTTAAGCAATGATTCCCTAATCTAACACTAAGTCTTCTACTGGCAGGTCGCTGGGGTCTACCGCTGATTGGCTACATCCCGCTGACAATGAAAACGGTAGAGGAACAGCTGCACGACATGCACAAGCAGTATGGTGACATCTTTTTGTGAGTAGCAAATCACTACTCTGGCACCAGCATGATGAGTACCTTGTAGTGTGAGGGAGGAGCTCCGGCAGTAAAGATGGCTTAGCAAATTACTACTCCGGCAACAGCATATTGAGCAGACACGAATGTCGGCTTCCTCAAGTGCCTCTTCGGCTCTGAGGAATCTGGACATCTGTGTTGTGTTGACACTATGTTTGTGTGTGTGTGTGTGTGTGTGTGTGTGTGTGTGTGTGTGTGTGTGTGTGTGTATTTTCGAGTACCTAGAGACCGAGAGGAGTTGTGTTTGCCTCAGCAAGAAGAGAAGTTTCATCAACGACAAATATTTCATTTGATTTGATTCCCGTTAGTCTTCCTGACACGATACATGTAGACGGAGATTCAAAATCACTGTACCAGATGTAATCAGCTATGGAGGTTTGACCATGACGTTCTGGAAGTATTTTCATCTAAGACACTGAATGAAGAGGCTGGTACTGTGGGAGGAGACCACTCGGTCACTCCCAAGGTGTGACAAGTTAAGGAGTCAGAATGATCAACTTTGAGATTATACAGAATATTAAAATCAGATGATAGCTAAGGAAATATATCAGCTTCCATACATACAGTGAGGGCATGTGTGGCTGTAGAATTATGTCAAACACATGGAGAAGGTGTTTAAGATTTTTCAACTGTTGGTTATAACTTGACGTTGGCGGCCTTAAGAGCCCTGGCGGACGATAGAGCTGAAGCCCAGATAACCAACCAACCAAATATATCATTTTACACAGACAATTTCTTTTGATTTGTCAAAAGTGAATGAAGGGGATCACAGAGGAAAGTATACGCGAGTAATGTGTTATGGGAAAGAAATAAGGCTTCAGCTGAGCATCTCTCTTAACTCTCACCTGCAATGCTTTTGAACATTCTTCCCTATTTCGCCGCAGATGGAGGATGGGGACTCAAGTGATGGTGTTTCTGAACGACTACAAACTGACCAGAGCAGCCTTCTCTAGTACAGACTTCATCAACAGACCTGACTGGACCTTATTCACCTTTTTCGAAGAAAAAGCTCTTGGTGAGTTCACAGTTATCATCTTTACCCTCCGCTGTCATCACTAACTGCTTTCTCCTGACCTGCAGACCCTAAATAGCCCCTCTCCCCCCTCCCCCTCGCTCCCTCCAAGTCTTACCTCTGTTTCCTCACTTTCCTACCCTCAAGCTTCCATCCTAAGACTCTCATCCGCTTCTCCCATCCAAAATCCCGACTCTCGGTCTCCATCCAAGTCCCAATTACCCAACTAAAACCTTCACTCGTAGCCACATTCCAAGTCCCCAACATGGGCTAATTCTCAAGTCCCAAAGTTGGCCCTGTCCAAGCTCCCACCCCTGTCCACATCCCAAGGCCTAAACTTGCCCCACATCCCAAGTCCCGAACTTGGATCCAACTCTTGTCCACATCCCAAGCCCTTGGCCCCCTACTCTTGTCCACATCTCAAGTCCCGAACGTGGATCCTACTCTTGTCCACATCCCAAGCCCTTGACCCCCTTTTCTTGTCCACATCCCAAGTCCTGAACTTGGCCCCATCGAAATCCCCCACTCCTTTCCAAATCCTAAATCCTCAACTTGGCCCCATCCAAAGCGCCCCTTCCTTGTCCAAATCCCCAACGTTGGCCCCATCTAAAGCCATTGCCACATCCCAAGACCCCATCTTGGACTCCATCCAAAACCCCCACCCCTTTCCATATCCCAGATCCCCAACAAGGCTGCAATCCAAAGCCTCCACCCCTCTCCACATCCTAAGTACCAATATTGGTCACCATCCAACCCATGTCCACATCCCAAGTCCTCAAAATGGCCCCCATCCAAAGCCTGAACCCTGTCCACTTCCCAAGTCCAAATTTAGATTCCCATCCACAGTCCCCGATCCCTAAGTCCCCAGCTTGTCCCCACCAACTTTTCCACATCCCACACCCTCAACTTGGTCCCCATTCAAAGACTTTACCCCTGTCCTTGTCCCAAGTCCACAACGTGGCCCCCATCCAAACACACCTCAAGACCCACACTTGGTCCACATCAAAAGCCCCAATTTGGTCAACACCCAAAGTTACCCTATCCCAAATCCCAGGTCCCAACTTGGCCCACATCCAAACATCCCACCTCAACCAACATCCTACCTCAATCAACATCCCAAATCCCAACAAGGGCACAATTCAAAGCCCCCACCCATATCCAAATCCCAAATCCCCAAATTGGTAACTATCCAAAGTCCCCACCCCTGTCCACATCCCAAGTCCCCAAATTGGTCAATATCCAAAACCCCATCCCTCTCCACATCTCAAATCCCAAAATTGGTCACCATCCAAACCCCTGTCCTTATCCAAGACATCAACTTGCCCACGTCCAAAGATTTTACCCCTGTCCACATCCCAACTCCTAAACATGGCGGCAATCCAAAGCCTCCACCACGTCCACGTCCCAACAAACAAACTTGGCTCCCATCCAAAACCACCACTCCTGTCCACATCTCAAGTCCCCAACTTGACCTCCATCCAAATGCTCTACCCTTCTCCACATCCCAGGTCCCTAACTGGGCCCACGTCCAAAGCCACGTTCACGTCTCAAATCCTCAACATAGCTCACATCCAAAAATCCCGCTCCTGTCCACGTCCCAAATCCCAAACAAGGCCGAAATCCAAAGCCCCCATCCATGTCCACATCCCAAGTCTCCATATTGATCACCATCCAAACCCCCCTCCCACCCCTTTCCACATCCCATGTCCCCAGACTGGCCCCCATGTAAATCCTGATCCCTGTTAACTTCCTATCTTCCCATTTTCACCCCCTTCCAAAGCCCCTATCCATATCCACATACCAAGTCCCTAAATTGGGCCCCATCCAAAGCCCCCTTCTCCTGTCCGCATACCAAGTTCCCAACTTGGCCCAAGCTCAAAGGCCCATCCCTCGCCACATCCCAAGTCCTCAACATGGCCCATATGCAAAGACCCACCCTTGAACGCATCTCAGATCCCAAACTTGGCTCCCATCCAAACCCACCATTTCTGTCCACATCCCAAGTCCCCAAAATGGCCCCCATCCAAACCCTGACCCCTGTCCACTTCCAAGGTCTCAATTTTCACTCCCTTACAAAGCTATCATCCCTATCCGCATCCCATGTCACATAACCTGGCTCCCATCCAAAGCCTCTTTCTCCTGTCCACATACCAAGTCTCCAACTTCGGCCCAATCCAAAGCCTCCGCCCCTGTCCACATACCAAGTCCCAAACTTGGCCCAAGTCCAAAACCCACACACCTTTCCACATCCCAAATCCACTTGGCCCACATCCAAAGTTCCCACCATTGTCCACATCCCAAACCTTCAACTTGGCCCACATCCAAAGAACCACCCCTGACTGCAACCGAAATCCCAAACATCCCTCCCATCCAAAGCCACCACTCCTGTCCACATCCTAAGTCCCTAACATGATCCCCATATAAATTCCCCACCCCTCTCTATATCCCAAGTCTCAAACATGGCCCAAGTCCAAAACCCCCACCCATTTCCACATCCTAAATCCTTAAATTGGCCTACATCCAAAGATCCCACCCCTATCCACATCCGAAACCCTCAACGTAACCCACATCCAAAGATCCCATCCCTGTTCACATCCCAAATCCCCAACACAGCTGCAGTCAAAAGCCCCCACCCCTGTCCACATCCCAGTTCCCCATATTGGTCACCATCCAAAGCTCCCCATCCATTTCACATCCCACATCCCCAAAATGGCCGCAATCCAAAACCCCCCAACCCTGTCCACATCCCGAGTCCCCAAATTGGTCACCATCCGAAGCCACGACCCTGTCCACATCCCAAGACATCAACTTGGCACCATCCAAGGATCCCATCTCTGTCCACATTCCAAATTCCCAACATGGCCGAAAACCAAAGCCGCCACCCATGTCCTCATCCCAAGTCCCCATAATGGTCACCATTCAAAGCTCCCACCCCTTTCCATATACCAAGTCCTCCAAAGCTCCCACTCCTGTCCACATACCGGGTCCTCAACTTGCCAAATGCCCAAAGCCCCCATCCCTCTCTAAATCCTAATCCCTGAACGTGGCCCTCATCTAAAGACCCCACCCCTGTCCGCATCCCAACTCCCAAACTTGGCACCCATCCAAAGCCACCACTCTTGTCCGAATCCCACGTCTCCAGCTTGACCCCCATCCAAAGTTCCCACCCCTCTCCACATCCCAGGTCTCCAACATGGCCAGGGTTGGAGTAATTGTAATTGTAATTCAATTGAAATGTAATCAATTACAGAAATATT
This sequence comes from Panulirus versicolor, assembly GCA_032361705.1. NCBI lineage: Eukaryota > Metazoa > Arthropoda > Malacostraca > Decapoda > Palinuridae > Panulirus > Panulirus versicolor. The sequence goes on from JAUUDZ010040008.1 coordinate 11,616, forward strand.
TTAATTGTCATTGTAAGTGAAAATGAAATATAAGTCGTTAATTTTAATTGATTAAATGATAAAGTTATTGCAATTTAATTGTAACTGTGAAAGGGGAATAGACTGGTAATGGTAACCTTGTCAATGCAAAGGTGGGCAAGCGGTACTTTTAAAGCACCGGCGGTAGCGGTACTCGCTAACGGTACCTTTTTATTATTAACCGTTTGAGTCCACCCTACTGATCCCTCGACCCAAACAAAAATATCTGTCCGATGATAACATAAACAAGACATTTAACGAACTCAAGAACCCTGCAGAGGTGGATAATGCAATTGGTCTTCTGTCCCAGAGAGAGGGAGCAGAGGAGAAAGAAAATCAAGTCTGTGGAGATTTCTGCCTTAGAGGAGCTTATGATTGTCCTCAAACCTTTTCACGAGGCCATAGAAGTTGTGGAGGGGCAGAAGGTGACCATGTCTGCTATTAGACCAGTGATTCAGGGACTTAAACACTCCCTGGAGAATCCAATTCATAATCATAACACCCAATTACAATACTGTGAATAACTGGCTAAAGTTCTATTGGACTCTGTGAAGAAAAGGTTGGATCCATACATGGAAATGAGAGATGTTCAAGTAGCAGCTTTTTTGATCCGAGATTCAAAATGGACTGCTTCCATTACAAGAGCAGAAGGACCAAGTGCTGGTATATGTCAAGGTAATGCTTGAGGAATTGGAAGAAGTTCAGGAGGGGTCAACATCAACAACAATGGATAAAGAAAGTATCAAGGATGATCCAGCAGAAGGATTATTACCTGAATCAAAATAACCCAGACTCTTCTCTTTCATATCTAAATAGTCAACGAAATTCCAAAATCGACGGAGACCAGAGGGAAGCATAGTGTCATTGAGTCTTTTGTTGAAGCAATGTGATGTAGAGGAAGGAACTCTGTCATTTTCAAGTGATCCATCGCTATGCTGGAAGGAAGTGTTCCAAACTTTGCATCCACTGAAGAACCTTGCAAAAGAGGTGGCTGGGTGTATGGCTGCATCTGCTCCATCAGAGCGATTTTTCAGCATTGCTGGAAAATTTTTCATTGCTGACAGAGCTCAATTTGGTGTCACTTCTTTGCGTTCAATGTAATTGATAAAATGCAATAGTGAATTGTTTGAAAAACTTCCAGCATATTAGTTACCATCTTCTGCTACATCTACTAAAATGAATTCTTAATTTTGTTTTCAAAATAGTTTGTAACACTTGTTTAGTAATAAAAGATAAGCTTACTATGCAAAATTAGTTTTTTAACGAAAATTATTTTTTTTTCCAAATATGGGAAATAATCATAATTGTACTTACAACTGATTCAGTTTTTGGTAATTGTAATGTAAATGCTATTCCCAAATGTATTTGTAATTATAATTGCAGTTCAAAATAATTGAAAGTATTTGTAATTCAAGTTTTAATTTGATCTTTAAAGCGTAATTGCTCCAACCCTGAACATGGCCAACGTTCAAAGCCACCACCCCTGTCCACATCCCAAATCCTCAATTTGGCCCATATCCGAAGATCCCACCCCTGTCCACGTCCTAATCCTCAACTTGGCCCACATTCAAAGATCCCACCCCGATCCACATCCCAAATCTCCAACACGGCTGCTGTCCAAAGCTTCAACCCCTGTCCATATCTCAAGTCCCCATATTGGTCACCATCTAAAGCTCCCACCGATGCCCACATCCCAAGTCCCAAAAAGGCCCCACCCAAAGTCTGACCCATGTTCACTTCCCAAATCCTCGTTTTGACCCCCTTCCAAAGCCCCGATCCCTATCCGCATCCCAAGTCCCTAACTTGACCCCCAACCATAGATCCCACCCTTGTTCACATCCCAAATCCTCAACTTTGCTCACATTCAGAGATCCCACCCCTGGTCACATCGCAAATTCCCGAACGGCCGCAGTCAAAAGCCCCCACCCCAGTTCACATTTCAAGTCCCAGAATTGGTCACTCACTATCCAAAGCCTCCATCCTGTCCACATCCCAAAACATCAACTTAACCCACGTCCAAAGATATCATCTCTGTCCACATCCCAAATCCCCAAAGTGGTCGCAACCCAAAACCCCCAGCCATGTCCACATCCAACGTCCCCAAATTGGACACCATCCTAAAACCCTATCCCTGTCCACATCCAAAATCCCAAGATTGGTCACCGCCCAAAGCCTTAAACTTGTCTGCATCCCAGGATATCAATTGTCCCACATTTAAAGGTCCATCCCCTGTCCACAGCCCTAATCCCCATTATGGCTACAATGCAAAGCCCCACGCCTGTCCACATCCCTAATCCCCCACCATGGCTACAATGCAAAGTCCCCCACCCCTATCCACATCCTAAGTACCCATACTGGACACCATCCAAAGCCCCCATCCCTGTCCACACCCCAACTCCCCAAAATGGCCGCAGTCCAAAGCATCCACCCCTGTCAATATCCCAAGTCCACAAGTCGGTCACCATCTGAAGCCACGACCCTGTCCACATCCCAAGACTTCAACTTGGCCCACATCCAAAGATCCCATCCCTGTCCACATCCAAATTCCCCAATATGGCTGAAAAGCAAAGGTCCCACCCATATCCACATCCCAATTTCCCATATTGGTCATCATTCAAAGCCTCCACCCCTCTCCACATACCAAGTCCCCAACATGGACCCCATCCAAAGGTCCCATTCCTGTTCACATACCAAGTCCCCAACTTGGCTCAAGGCCAAAGCCCCATCCCTCTCCAAATCCCAAGTCCTCAACGTGGCCCACATCCAAGAATCAACCCCTGTCCGCATCCCAACTCCCAAACTCCACATCCCAAGTCCCTGTATTGTTTATTATTCAAAGTCATCACTCCTTTCCAAACCCCACGTCTTCAACTTGACCCTCCATTCAAAGTTCCCGTCCGACTCCACATCCCAAGTCCCCAACATGGCCCACGTTTAAAGCCACCATCCCTGTCCACATCCCAAATCCTCAACTTGGCTCATATTCAAACATCCCACCCCTGTCCACATCCCAAACTCTCAGCTTGGCCCACATCCAAAGATCCCATCCCTATCCACATCCCATATCTCCAACACGGCTGCAGTCCAAAGCTTCAACCCCTCTTCATATCCCAGTTCCCCATATTGGTCACCATCGAAAGCCTCACCCATGTCCACATCCCGAGCCCCCAAAATGGCCCCATCTAAAGTCTGACCCCCTGTCTGCTACCCAAGTCCTCATTTTGACCCCCTTCCAAAGCCCAGATCCCTATCCGCATCCCAAGTCCCTATCTTGACCCCCATCCAAAGCTTCTACTCTTGTCCACATATCAGGCCTCCAACTTGAGCTCCATCCAAAGCTCCCACTCCTGTCCATATACCGTTACCCACACATGGCCCTCATCTAAATCCTCCACTCCTGTCCGCATACCAAGTCCCCAACTTGGACCAAGTCCAAAGTCCTCATCCCTTTCCACATCGCAAGTCCTCAACGTGGCCCACATCCAAAGACCCACGCCATTCTGCATCCCACATGCCAAGCTTGGCTCCCATCCAAAGCCACCACTCTTATCCAAATCTCAAGTATCCAACTTGACCCCCATCGAAAGTCCCCACACCTCTCCACATCACATGTCCACAACATGAGCCACGTTTTCAAAGTCCTCAACCCTCTCCACATTCCAGGTCCCCAACATGGCCCATGTTCAAAGTTCTTATCCCCAACATGACCCCTATCCAAATTCCCCACCCCTTTCCACATCCTAGGTCCACATCATGGCCCGCTTTTTTCCAAGTCCTCACCCCTCTATACATCCCACGTCCCCAACATCGCCCACGTTCAAATTTCTCACCCCTTTCCACAACCCAGGTCCCCAACATGGGCCACGTTCAAAGCCCCCACCCCCGTCCACATCCCAAAACCTCAACTTGGCCAACATCCAAAGATCCCAGCCCTGTCCACATCTCAAATCTCAACATGGCTGGAATCCAAAGCCCCAACCCCTGTCCACATCACAAGTCCCCATCTTGGTCACCATCCAAAGCCTCCAACCCATGTCCACATCCCAAGTCCGTAAAATGGCCCCCATCCAAAGTCTGACACCTATCCATTTCCCAAGTGCCCATTTTGCTCCCTTTCCAAAGCCTCAATGTATATCCAAATCCTAGGTCCCGAACTTGGCACTCATTATCCAACCCTCTTGTCAACGTCCCAAGTCCTGAACTTTCCCCCCTCGTCCAAATTCCCCACCCCTCCCCACATCCCAGTTCTCCAACTTGGCTCACGTCCAAAGCGCTCACCCCTGCCCACATCCCAGTCACTCAAATTAGCCCACATCCAAAGATTCCACCCCTGGCCACATCCCAAATCCCCAACACGGCTGCAGTCAAAAGCCCCCACCCTAGTCCACGTCTTAAGTCCCAAAATTGGTCACTATCTAAAGCCTTTACCCTGTCCACATCCCAAGACATCAACCTGGCCTACGTCCAAAGATATCAACTCGGTCCACATCCCAAATCCCCGATATGGTTGCAATACAAAGCCCCCAGCCATGTCCAAATCCCAAGTCCCCCAAATTGGACACCATTCAAATCCTCCTATCACTGTCCATATCCCAAAACATCAATTTGGCCTACGTTCAAAGATCCAACCCTTGTCCACATCCTTAATCCCCATCATGGCGACAGTACAAAGTACCCACCCCTGCCCACATCCCAAATCCCTACACTGGTCACAATCCAAAGCTTCCATCCCTGTCCACATCCCAAGTCCCTAAAAACGGCCGTAATCCAAAGCCCCGACCCCTGCCAACATCCCAAGTCCACAAATTGGTCATTATTCGACGTAACGACCCTCTCCATATCCCAAGACATCAACTTGGCCCACATCCAAAGATCCCACCCCTGTCCACATCCCAATTCCTCAACATGGCCGAAAATCAAAGCCCTCACCCATATCCACATCCCAAGTCCCCATTTTGGTCACCATTCAAAGCTCCCACCCCTGTCTACATACCGAATCCCCAACTTGGGCCCCATCCAAAGCTCCCATTCTTGTCCACATACCAAGTCCTCAACTTGGCCCAAGCCCAAAGTCCCATCCCTCTTCATATTCCAAGTCCTCAACGTGGCCCACACCCAAATATCAACCCCTGTCCGCATCACAACACCCAAACTTGGCTCCCATCCAAAGCTACCACTCCTATTCAAATCCCACATCTCCAACTTGAACGCCATTCAAAGTCCCCACCCCTCCCTACATCTCAGGTCCCCAACATGGCCCACGTTCAAATCTACCACCCCTGTCCACATCCCAAATCCTCAACTTGGCCCTACCCAAACATCCCACCCCTGTCCACACTCCAAACCCTCAACTTGGACCACATCCAAAGATCCCATCCCTGTTCACATCCCCAATCTCCAACCCGGCTGCAGTCTAAATCTTCAACCTCTCTCCATATAGCAGGTCTCCATCGAAAGCCCTCTCCCATGTCCACATCCCAAGTCCCAAAAATGACCCCATCCAAAGGCTGACCCTTTTCCTTTTCCCAAGTCCCCATTTTGACCCCTTCCAAAGCCCCTATCCCTATCCGCATCCCAAGTCCCTAACTTGACCCCCATCCAAAGCTCCCACTTTTGTCCACATACCAATTCTCCAACTTAGGCTCCATCCAAAGCTCCCACTCCTGTCCATATACCATCCCCCCCCCGCATCCGTCCACGTCCTAGGACCCAAACATAGCCCCCATCTAAATCCTCCACTCCTGTCCGCATACTAAGTCCCCAATTTGGCTCAAGCCCAAAGCCCTCGTCCCCCTTCACATCGCAAGTCCTCAGCGTGGCCCACATTCAAAAACGCACACCATTATGCGTCCCACATGCCAAGCTTGGCCCCCATCCAAAGCCACCACTCTCATCCAAATCTCAAGTCTCCAACTTGACCCCATTCAAAACCCCACCCCTCTCTACATCCCAAGACCCCATATGGGTCACCATCCAAAGCCCCACACCCATGTTCACTTCCGCAGAATGGCCTCCATCCAAAGTTTGATACCTGTCCATTTCCCAAATCCCCATTTTGCCCCCGATCTAAATCTCCAGTACCTATGCGAATCACAAGTCCCCAGCTTGGCACCCATTATCCCACCCCCATTGTCAATGACCCCAGTCCTGAACTTGGCAACCATCCAAATTCCTCACCCCTCTCCACATCAAAGGTCCCCAACTAGGCCCATGTCGAAAGCGCCCACCCCTGCCCACATCCCAGTCCCTCAACTTGGCCCACATCCAAAGCCCCCTCCCTTGTCCATATCCCAAGACCCCACAGTGGTCACAATCCAAAGCCCCCACCCACGTCCACATCCCAAGTCCCCAGAATGGCTCCTATCGAAAGCCTAACCCCTGTCTGCTTTCCAAGTTCCCATTTTGATCCCCATCCAATGCCCCAATACCCATCCGAATGCCAAGTCCCCAATTTGGCCCCCATTACCACACCCTCATATCAGCGTCCCAAACTCTTAACTTGGCTCCCATCCAAATTACTCACCCCCTCCACATCCCAGGTTCCCAATATGGCCCACATCTAAAGATCCCACCCTTGTGTCCACATCCAAATTCCCAACATGGCGGCATTGCAAAGACCTCACTCCTGTCCACATCCCAAGTCCTCGTATAGATCACCATCCAAAAGCCCCCACTCATGTCCACATCCCAAGCCCCCATCCAAAGCCGAGTCTACTTCCCATGTCCTAAATTTGATCCCCATCCAAAGCCCCGTTCCTATCCACATCAGAAGTCTCCAACCTGGCCCAATCCAAAGTCTCCTCCCTTGTCCGAAACCCAAATCCCCAATTTAGCCCATATTCAAAGCCTCCACACCTATCCGCATCCCAGGTCCCAGCCCTTGCACCCATTAGCGCCTACCTCTGTCCATATCGCAAGTCCCCAATTTCTCACCCCTATACATCGGAAGTCCCCATCTTGACCACTTCAAAGGAAAAACAATAGCGTGCGACCGTTGAGCCTCAAGATGAATGCACCTGTTAGAACGTTCATACAAACAGCTGTAGCTTAACCTACTACACCTCTGTCATGCCCACAGGCGTCGCAGGAAGCAACGATTCTCAGTGGAAGAACAACCGACGGTTTTCCTTGCGTCAGCTACGGGACATGGGGATGGGCAAGTCCAAACTAGTGGCAGCGGTGCAGACCCAGGCCACTGTGCTGGTGAAAGAGCTGAAGAAACAAGCTGGAGAAGCTAAACCTTTCCCTCACGCCCTTAATGTCACGATTGTTAATGTCATCTGGCAAATGGTCGGAGGTGAGACGTGACATCTTCTTAGTACCTCGGTACATGATGTAGGAGTTGTAGTGCTGGTGCTCAGAACGAAATGAGATATAGTAGAGAACTGAAAGACAAGCAGATGATAAGAAGTCGGGGGAGATGGAACGGAAGAGGAGGGTTACAAAGAGTATACATGTGTTGAAACTTGAAGGAAAATGTGGTGTTAACAATGTCATGGAATGTGCCTGAATATGGCTGAAGAGTACATGGCTCAGACGGTGTCTTTAGGACTAGAATTAGGAGTATGAATGGATCGGATGCCAAGTTCAATGAGTAAATTGGTTGAGGTTGCAGTAGTAGTGACTGACTGATTGAGACCGTGTAACAAAGCGTTAGTACTGACGTGGTGCAAGGAAGCAGGATTCTTTTTAATACCTAATCGCCTTTCCCGCTTTAGTGAGATGGCTTCTAGAAAAACTGAACAATGGCCTCATTTCCACACATTTCCTTTTAGCTGTCATGCAAAATGTAACGTACCAAGTGCCTACCATCCACAGCCAAGCCCCACAGGATATTCCGTGGTTTACATTGACTTCTTCGTATGTTCTGGTTCAAACCATATAGAGCACTGTGCTCTTTGTGTACCACATCAAATTCCATGCTATACACGCCTCTTGCCCTCCTTAACGTTCGAGCACCAATATCGCAAAGCCTTCAATATTTCGTCCTCCCATAACTTTTTTTTATCTTTCCTTTCTCCAGAATCTCTAGAAGCTAAATATGGCAATATGGTATCCTTTGGAATTAGTTCTTTCAAGAATATGTTTGAGAAATATTTAGAAAAAAAGATAGATTTGTATGTGGCATTTATGGATCTGGCGAAAGCATATGATAGGATTGATAGAGATGATTTGTGGAAGTTCTAAAGAGTATATAGAAGCAGTGAAAAGTTTTTACCCCGAATTTGCACGAGTAGGAAGACAGGAGAGTGATTGGTTCCCAGTGAAGGTCGGTCAGTGGCAGGGATGTGTGATGAGGTGGTTAGGGAGGTGAATGCAAGAGTTTTGGAGAGAGGGGCGAGTATGCAGTCTGTTGGGGGATGAGAGGGAATAGGAAGTGAGTCAGACGTTATTGGCCTATGACACATCTCTGGTGGCTGATTCGACTGAGAAACTGCAGAAGCTCGTAACTGAGTTTGAAAAGATGTGTAAAAGGAGAAAGTTCAGAGTAAATGTAAATAAGAGCAAGAATATTAGGTTACTAGGGTTGAGGGACAATTTAATTGGGATGTAAGTTTGAATGAAAATATATTTGAGGAAGTGAAGTGTTTTAGATATCTGTGAGCCACAGGGTAGAGGACTGGGCTAAGGTTCTAGGGGCGTTGAAGAATATGTGGAAGGAGAAAACGATGTCTCGGACAGCAAAATTGGGTGTGTTTGAAGGAATATTTGCTCCAACAATATTATAAGGTTGTGAGGCATGGGCTATAGATAGGGTTTTGCGGAGGAGGGTGGATGTGTTGGAAATGAAATGTTTGAGGACAATATGTGATGTGAGGTGGTTTGATCGTGTATGTAATGAAAGGGTAAGAGAGATGTGTGGTAATAAAAAGAGTGTGGCTGAGAAAGCAGAAGAAAGTGTGTTGAAATGGTTTGGTCACATGAAGAGAATGAGTAAGGAAAGATTGACAAGAAGGATATATTTGTCATAGGTGGAAGGAAGAAGGAGAAGTGGGAGACCAAATTGGAGGTGGAAGGATGGTGTGAAAAAGATTTTGAGCGATCGGAGCCTCAACATGCAGGAGGGTGAAAAGAGTGCTAGGAATAGAGCGAATTTGAACGATGTGGTATACCAGGGTCGACGTGCTGTTAATGGATTGAATCAGGGCATGTGAAGCGTCTGGGGTGAACCTTGAAATGTTTTGTGGGGCCTGGATGTGAAAAGGGAACTGTGGTTTCTGTGCATTACACATGACAGCCAGAGACTGAGTGTGAACGAAGGTGGCCTTTTTTGTCTGTTCCTGGTGCTACCTCGCTGGAGGAGGAGGAGGAGGCGGGGGATGTTATTTCGTATGTGGCAGGGTGGCGAGAGGAATGGATAAAAGCAGCAAATATGGATATGTACTTGTGTATATATGTTGGAAATGAAACACGATAAGATCCCAAGTGCACTTTCGTGTAATAATCACATCATCACGGGAGACACGAGAGAAATATAACAGTCAGTTGATATACAACGAAGAGGCGTAGCTAGGACGCCATTTGGTAAACATGCTATTGTCCAAGACAGACAAGGAGTGTATCATAAACTTGTTATGTGGAGAAGAAGGTGAATTGTTCGCAAATTGTATCAACAAAGTTATACAATTTGTATATACCATCACTAATATTAATATTATGATTATGTGATTGATAATAGAAGAAATATCATTGAATCTTCTATCATTAAATACACAAACAATTATAATCTTAATGTTAGTGATGGTCTATACAAATTGGATAACTTTGTAAACAATTCACCTTCTGGTCCACCTAATAAGTTTATGATACGCTCGTTGTCTGTCTTAGCC